>CAUYUJ010016465.1:255578-276495 GCA_963575745.1 Prorocentrum cordatum | reverse complement strand
AGAGAGAGAGAGAGAGAGAGAGAGAGAGAGAGAACGAATGAGAGCGGCGGAGAGAGGGGAATCACATATATATATATATATAGAGAGAGAGAGAGAGAGAGAGAGAGAGATCAAACAATAACAAAAAAACGCAACAAATCAGGGGCAGGGGTGGTCAGGTGGGACCAGGGCTGACCCCGTTGATGCATCGCTCGGCATGGCATCGCCCATTGACATTTCGAGATTCCAACCGCCCCCTCATCCCGTCACCCCGAGCGACGCTCCCTAGGTGGCCCCCCTCTTCGGCGATGCGCAGGGATTTGCCAGCTGCCGAGTGGCGCCCTAGCCTGCCTCTCGCCAGGATGGGCGACGCATGGGCAGGTGGCGAACGAGGGGCGAACTTCGCTATTTCGCGCCAGTGCAGCGCAGCAGCGCAACGCGCGGCCCAGGCCGCGAAGCGCGATCATCTTCGCGCTCTCACGGGCGACCAAGGACGCTAGGGAGCAGTGAATGGAGGCGGGGAAGGAGGAGGGAATGGAGGAGGAGGAGCAGACGGAGGCTGAGGAGGAGGAGGAGGGGCAGGAGGGGCAGGAGAAGGGCGGAAGGAGGAGGGCAGTGGGAGATGGGCAGGAGGGTGGTGGGGAGACAAGACAGGATCTAGCGGACGAAGCATCAGACCCGACGCTGCTATTTCCGAACAGTGGGAACGGAGGCGCTACTCGCTGGCGTCCGCGATCACGGAAGGCCGCCGCGCCCAGCGCTCGCGCTCTGCTCGACCCCCCCCAATCGTGCCCCCGTCAAGTCTCGCCCCGCCGCCTTGCGTAAACCGGAGTCGTGCCGTACTCCGCCCAGCCCCTCCAGCTCCTTCTCACCAGCTCCTTCCCTGCCCCCCGCGTCATTATCATCCTTCGCCTCCTCGGTCTTCTCCTGCCTCCTCTCTTCCCCCTCCCCTGCCTTCCGCCTCCTCTGCCCCGTCTCATCCCTCGTCGCGGCTGCAGGGCGGCGGGGCGGGGGGGCGGCCACTTTGGTGGTGGTGGTGGCGGTGCGTGCGCGTGCGTGTGGTGTGTGTGTGTGTGTGTGTGTGTGTGTGTGTGTGTGTGTGTGTGTGTGTGTGTGTTGTGTGGGTGTGTGTGTGTGTGTGTGTGTGGTGTGTGGTGTGTGTGTGTGTGTGGGTGTGTGTGTGTGTGGGGGGGGGGGGGGGGCAGAGAGGGGCGGGGTCGACTTCATATGAAAGACCTAGTGTTATACGTAAATTGTTCGTGGGTTATGCTCCCCCTTGGGCCTGGCGGCGAGGTGGCCGAACAGGTGGCGCCCCCCCCGCAAATGTGACGCCTGCTCGACGACGTGCAAGAAGATGCGTAATACACATATCCAACAGAGACCTGGTACTCTCGAGCAGTCAGCCGCACAGAAGCATCGCGACGCACGTCCACCCATGCGAGCAGGGAGCCTGCAGCTATCCTGAGATCTTCATGTTCGCGCGCACAGCGCCCATATTTTCCGAGAGCGCAGCGCGATAACTTAAGAAGGATGCCGCTCTCTGCTGCTTGCGTAAACATCTGCGCGCCGCTGTGAGGACCCCCTGAGGCCGACCCAGCCCCCAACATGGTTTGCTTCAACCCCCCGAGCCGTCGATCGTGCGGGATGCTATCGGAGTCAAACCATTCGAACATGTCAATCTCGAGGGGGCGGCCCCCAATCCTCTCCTTTACCTCGCTGCCCCCTAATATCCCCAGGGGGTGCTTGTATCGCTCGCCAAAGGATCGTAGATACCAGCCGATGGATCATGCCCAAATAAACACAATGTAGCGTATCGATCGCAAACACGCTCTGGGGCGACTCGCAGATGCTCGCGTCGAAAAGGGGGCATCGATGCATTTGCCAATCGATGAGTTTATCGCCGTCGTAATGCCCCCATCCAGAAACAGCGCCTGAACGGGGCAGCTTTTGATTCCAACAATGATATGTCACGAAGCTCATGAGAAGGTTCTAGTCGGTCGCCTGCTCGCAAACGAATGGTATATTTATCCATGTCGCCGATGACCGCCAGACCTGTGTATTTGCCACCTGGCTCGTACGATAGATGTGGAAGGATAGCAGATCGAATATTCTCGCTGCGAATGTCGACCCACACCTCGCACGACACGCACGCTGCTTCGCACGCCCCCGCCTCCCTGCCCTGGAACGGCATCCCTCCGTGACCCAGAAACCCTTCGCATTGAATGTGGAGAGAATCTGGCGGCGATGGGCACATGGGGCAGCAGTTGCAAGACGAATTCCACGTGCTAAGAGCCAACGATTTAGCCCATGCGGCCCAATCGCCTTTCAGGTATAACATCACGAATCGAGCCGACAACGGTTCCGACCGACACGGTAAGTCCCCATCGGCCCATGGCGATCCATCGTGGCGAACGAGTGGGGCCGCCCCTGCTTTCATCAATTGCAACTGCCATTTTACTTGTGACAACACTTTCATACAAGCTACACCAACCATGACATCCACATTCGCAGAAATCACCCGTGCGTGCAATCACACTTAGGTGCCGTGTGTTGCTCAACATGGTTATTGGCGAAATCTCCCAAATCGAATCCTGTTTGCCTGCTCCTGGGGCTGTATATCGGACGCCGTCCAGATAAAGGGCAAGTGGTTTAGGCTGAACCCCAGTCTCCTCGATTATTGTTTGCATTATGGCGTTTGAATGGTAGGCTCGGCTTCCCAAAACACTGTTCGGATTGTCGATGTCGTCCAGGAGCATTTGGAGCATGGCGGGGCCGTTCGAAACCTCATCAGACAAAGAATCGTATGCCAATCGTATTGGTAGTGTGTGGTACCGTTTCTCTGGGTGGCCTCGGACATGGGCAGGTATGTTAATGTTATCGCACGGCCCTGCGCTAGGCAACACTGTCCTCATATATCGCTTGTACGCACCACTCCCATGCCCGGGCTTCATGGCATATCTTGAAAAAGCAGCTCCAGGGACGCCCGCCAACGCTGCATAATGGTTCAGGATGCAAAAATCGGTCGCCGACAATTTCGAGGTTCCGTACAGCCCAAGTATCCCCGTTCGAACAAACACGAGTTTGCTTCTCTCCTGCGAGCCATGGACGAAGCGCCATGGCTCTTAGCATAGTGTGATCCACGGTGCTTCTTCTTGGCCATAGTGCGCGCCTGAGCTGCCAACAACTGCTCGGAGGGGCGACGCTGAGAGGCGCACTGGGAGTTGGGAGAAGGAGCGCTGGATTTGGTGATGGGGTGACGAAAGAGGGGAGGGGCAGTGTTAGCACAAAAACGTCTTCGATCTGCTTACTGGCAACTCTCGAACCGCACTTGAAAGGCACGCGCGCGCCGACTACAGCGAGGTGGATCAGACGCGCAGCAGCTGGCGCCGCCCGCGCTCCACGGTTTGCTGGCAGTGTCTGGCACTCGCGCACTCATTACATGGTGTCATGTGCCTCGGATGTGTCATGCAGCGAATTCATATTTCTGTATTGCATAACGTTGCATGTGTCTCAACAGTGTGGCACGCGGCATGATGTAAATCAGCGTGGTGCGCTCGTCATTATTGCCCCCCTCTTTCTATGTACCTCTGCATGCCTCGTGTTGCCCCTCTCTCTCTATCTCTCTTCTCCCTATTCCTCTCCATGCATCTCCAGACCGCCCCATAACCCCTCATGCTCTATGTGGGAATGTGCGTGTATGTGGGTACGTGCGTATGCGGTTCCGTGCGCGTATTTCACGTGCCTCTCGTGCTGCTAGACAGTCTGCCACGCCGCGTATCAGCCCCCGAGAAAAAAAGTGGGCCCACGCCGCCCGCCATCAGATAGATGGATCTCTTGCGCAGGATATCGCGCTGTAGAAGTCCACGGTTTCGACGCGCGTGCGCCTGATGGCACTGAGAAAGCTATTGTTCTTGGGGATTCAGGTCCTGGGAACCGAGGAAGCAGAGATATCCTGAAAAATAAACAAGCGTGGGGATCACGATTCTCCTGTAGCAAGACTTGGGCACCTACAAAAGTATCTGACCAGCACCCCCGTCGCGCTGAGCAGCCCGCGCACGAGCTAATCTGAGAGACAGCTCGCCCTCTGCAACCTCAGTCGGCATCCGCGCACACGCGCGCGCACGCGTGATCCCCCGACGTTAGCGGTTCTGGAGTTTATGCGGAGTTTACGCGGAGTTTATGCGGGGTTTATGCGGTGAGTTTTTGTGATACACCAGTTTAAAAATTTCAGCTTATACGGAATTTTTGCGAAATGTATGCGGCGTTCGTTTTTGAGCGTGCCGCTGCCCGTTTGCCTGCGCGCCGGTGTGCATCGACCGATCGCCGGCGTGCATCGACCGAATCCAGCTCGCAGGGCAGCGCGCGCACTTCAATACATGCTTGTGCGCACATGAGCTCACATACAATGCTACATGTGCGCGCTGAGGTTGCAGGGCGTTGAAACAACCAGCACAGTGCAAGCACAAGCAATGACAGCTTGCCTCGATCAGCTGGTTGACCCCTGCGAATGTGGCCTAGGCGCTCAGGATTTGTTGGCCTCGCTCTCGACCTTCGCGTGCTTGTGCAGCCTCTTGATAGCGTTCTGGAGGCCCTCGATCGGAGCCTTGAGAAGCTCGGTCGCCCTCACGACGCGGCTCTCGAACTCAGCCTGGCTGATGTCAGCTTTCACCCGGTTGATATCGCCCTGCATGATTGCAACGACCTCCACGTCAGCATCGAAGAGAGTCGCGACCTGTGTCGATGCAAATAAAGAAAGATGCGCTTACAACTCACAGAAGAAAAAAACTCCACCTCTCTTCTTGGTTACCTCAATCGCCCGACCTCCCTGCCCCCCTCTTCCGCCCACCTCCCTGCCTCCCTCGCCCTCCCATCTCCCCCCCTCCCCCCCGCTCCGCCTCCTCCCGAGCTTCCAGAATCAGGGGCCAGCATAACGTCCTACTTGCCAGCGCCATCCTCCTCCCCTCCTTGGGGGAAGGAGGGGGGGGGGGGGGGGCGCGCAGGAGGAAAAAGGGCGGAAAGGGGGAACGCGGAGGTGGAGGATGAGAAGAAGGAGGATGAGTAGGAACAGGAGCAGGAGGAGGTGAAGGACGCATGCGTGATTAGTTCCAGTGCACCTTCTCGTACGCAGACTTGAGGGGGCCCTTCATCTCGGGGGGGCGGGCGATCTTCCACTTCTCGTCGCCAGACTCGATCAGGCGAATGATGATCTTCGCGCGCCCCTCGGAGACCCCCCGCGCGCTCTTGATCTTGCGGAGCGCCGCCAACCAGTCACGAGCAGGCTGCGGCTTGGGCCTCGGCGCTTCCACTGGAGCTCCACTGGGCTGGGCACCATCAGCTTCGCGCTTGCGCTTGTTACTCTCGCCAGGGCTGCCCTCAGCTGCATCAGCGGCGCCGCTGGATGATGCACCAGATGCCTGCTGCTTCGCTGGCGGGGGGGCCTTCGGCGGCGCCGATGCTGCCGCTGACGCCTTCGCCGTTGCCTTCGCGGCTGGCTTCGGCTGCGACGCATCTGGCGGCCCTGCTGGGCTCTCGGCAGCTCCTGCAGGCGCTGCTGGCGGCTCCTCTACAATGGCCATCTTGTCCTCAGGGCGGCTCGGCGTCGACGGTGGCGTCAATCCAGCAGCAGGTGGATGAGCGAATGCCGAGAGAGCAGCCCAGTCAGAGCCCTGGGCGTCGCTCGACTTGGCCGCGGGCAACTTCGGCTTCACTGGCTCGGACGGCAGCCCGCCTGATGCACTTGAACTGCGCGGGCCCGCCTGGTCGTCGACCTCGTCTGCGGGCTTGCGCCACTCAGTCCACTCCGACCAAGCCTGCTTCCATTCGTCTTCCAGGTGGTGCTCGATGTACAGGTAGAGTACGCACTCGCCCATCTCGTCCCACTCGGTCCAGCGCTGCCCCAGGATCGCGGCGTTGCTGCAGTACTTAACTGCGTTCGTCGAGCTTCTCGGCGTTCTCGCGCAGGTCCTGGATGGCCTTCGCTCGACTGTCCCTGAAGAACGTTGCCAGCTTGGCCGTCATCACCTCAGCGCACGTGTCAGAGTCATCACTCGCCATGTGTGCCAACTTCTCCAGCATGTTCACCTCGATGTCCAGGAACTTCAGCAGCGCGTCCTTGTCCATGAACGGTTGCTCCACTTCGCGGCCAGTCACCTCTGGCACCGAACGTGGGCTGAACGACTTCGGGAAGCACTCGGGCACCTTGGGCGAGCCGTCAGGCACCGCGGTCGAGGTCGCAAGCTTCGAGAGGTTCTCATCTGTCACGGGCCGCGTCTTGCCCGGCGGCAGGACGCCCGTCAGTTGGAGCGTCCCATCTGGCTGGTGATCAGCATCGTAGCCCCCGCTGTCAAGATTGCTGGACTCATCCCCCTTCTGCGTCTGACGCTGCGCCTGCGCCTGCCCCCCCTCCAACATGATGTCATCAAGCTCATTATGCAACTTCTTCTCCTCCTCAAGCCATCAAGCTCCTTCTGCAACTCAGAGTCGCACTCATCCGCGCCGGTGTCCGACGGTAGCGCGGTCGAAGCTCCGCGAGCAGCAGCGGGGGCGGCGGGGAGGAAGCGGAGGAGGTGGTAGGAGGTGGGGGAGGAGCGATCGTGGATGGTGGAGGGGGGCGATGGAGGGGACATCATGACGTGAAGCAGCGCAGCACGGAACCAATCGCATAGCACATGCGTTTGACCAGGGTGTGGTTTATTGCGCCTGCTGATTTTAGGTGGAATGCATGTCGGTGCCATGTGTATTTTATGTGGCAACGCTTCGGATGATATTGACATGTGTGCTAGTCGTTTCGTTCCATCCCCCCCTGTTGGTGACGCGCGTGCAACCCAGGAATATGTTCGAGTGTCCGAGCTACCTCCTTCTCCGTCTCATTATTCCCCCCCCTCCCCCCCCCCTGATCCTCGTGGCCCTCCCCCCTCTGTCCCATCCGACCCTTCGACCCGTGGTCATGGTTTACACGCTTGCACTCCCCGCCAGATTTCCCCGTGTTCTGGCTTAGCGTTCTGCGGCAGGTGTTGCGACAATTTCTCGTCGTCGCTGTCCTCGATCTCGATCTCCGTGGGGCCCTTGGCGGGGCTGGTCGGGGAAGGGCATGGTTCCTCCTCATCCTTCTCATCATCATCATCATCATCCGCCTCGCCATCCTCAGCCTCGCCCACCTGCCTCTTGCCCGCCCACCTGCCTCTTACCCTCCTTCTGCCCTCCCCCAACTCCTCGCTCCTCTTCCCCTCGGTCTACCCTCTGCACGCCCCCGCCGCGCCCCTACTCTACCTTCTCGTCCTCCTCCTCCTCCTCCTCGTCCTCCTCCTTTTCCTCCTCACCCCCCCCCCCCCTCACCCTCCCCCCCACCTTATAAGCACCCTCCCATCCTCCTCATCTCTACTACGACTACTACTACGACTACTACTACTATACTACTACATACTATACTACTACTACTACGACGAAGACGACTACTACTACTACCACTACTACTACGAATAGTACACCCCGTATACTACTACTTACTACGACGACACTGATAACCGACGCTACTTCTTACTACGTTGTACTATTACTACTCTACTACTACTGACCAATACTACTACTACTACGTACACTCAATACTGACGACACTACTACTACTACTACTACTACTACTACTACTACTACTACTACTACTACTACTACTACTACTACTACTACTACTACTACTTAACTACTACTACTACTACTACTACTACTACTACTACTCACTACTACTTCCCCCTACTCCTACTGCTACTCCTACTCCTACTCCTACTCCTACTCCTACTCCTACTCCTACTCCTACTCCTACTCCTACTCCTACTCCTACTCCTACTCCTACTCCTGCTCTCTCCTCCACCTCTTCCTTTTCCTCCTTCTCCTCGTGCTCCTCATCCCCTTGTTGCGTTCCCCTCGTTGCGCCTGAGCAACTCCAGCGGGGGGCGAGCCGACGTGCGAGTCGATCAGCGTGGAGCGGTTGGCCGTCGGAGGGGCCGCAGCGTCGGCGACGTAAGCCTCGTGGGGGGAAGGGGCTAGATAGCGAGATACAGGAGTCGCGAGGAAGAAAGATGGGGGAAGCGGGTGAGGAAACGCGACGGCCTGCGTGGCGTCAGGGCCATCGCCGCGAGCGCCAGCAGCAGCAACAGGGGCCGCCCGGGCAGCAGCACAGCGCCCTGCTGCTTGCTTGCAGACCTCCTGTAAATCAAAAGCTGCCCGAGCTCATTCGACCATGGCATTCGAGCTGGCAGCCTGTGCCATCAGCTCGGCACCGATTGCTGGCTGCGTGCTCGGAGTCGAGCTCGGGCTGCGGCTGCGGGCGCAGGGTTCGCCGGCCATCGGATCTTTCGTGTCGCTGAAAGGGGCCCGACGAACCGACTATCTGATATCGCGGTACATGTGCGATCTAGTCTCCTGAGAGTTTGACCCTGCGCGGCAGCAGATCTGGACGCTGAGGAAGACTGGCGAGATGAGAAGGAGCCTAATCCATTGGCGCGCGTTGTCGGCCCAGGAACGATGAGCCTGGGCCCCATGCGACGAAACGCATAGGAGGGTGGAAAGGGGGGCGAGAGGGGAGGGGGCGGCAGGGAGCAGGGAGAAGGGTGAGAAGGGGGATGTCGAGGATGAGAGGGAGGAGCAGGAGGATGGGGCAAGGGGAGGCGGAAAAGGGAGCAGGAGTACGTACACGCACAGCGATGCATGTAAACGACGCACACGATGATGAACGCCGTGCGAATGATATTTCGGGGATCGCAATCTTGGGATAAGAAGGGTCGATACACCATGCTGGTAATATGCGGTGGCTGCGATGGTGTTACTGCTGCTGGTGTCAGCGATGATGGTGAGAGGATGGTGGTGGTGATGGTGATGTTGATGCGGACTCTGATGATGTCCAGGTGGCGTTGAGGATGTCCTGCGAGCGCCAGCCTGCTCGGAAACCCGAGCAGATAAATCTAGAAGCAGACGTCGTGCTCAGTAGGGCGCGCCTTCGGGCCAGCATGGCCACGCACTCCGCGATATGGCAACGCCTGCAGCATGCACGCTGCACGCGCGCATGCTGAAGAAAAAACGCCAGAAGCCATCGCCAATATTGTCGAATGCGCGGCTGTCGCTGCTCGCCCTCGGCGCTGGCAGCGAGCTAGCAGCGCGCGTGACTTCAGGTGGCGCAGCGTCGATCGGGCCGCTGCGAATTGCCGTCGCAGCCGCCTTGGCGGCTGCCTTGCGGCCCGTCTTCTGGACCGATGGCTCTCCGACGGTTGCCCCCGCTGAGGTGGCGTCGGGTGAAACGGCCGCTGGTGAACCCTCAGCGGGCGCTCCAGACTTGTCGGGGCTGGTCGCTACCTTGGCGACCTTCGGGCTGCGCGCTGGCCCCCTCAGGGCGGCCGCGGCGACCTTCGCCGGCGGCTTCCTCATCGCAGGGAGATCCTCGGACTCCTCGCCCTCCTCGTCGCTGAGTGCAGCGACTTCCCCATCGCCTTCCTCAGCAGCGATGGTCCCCAATCCGTCGCAGGCGCCTTCATCTTCGACATCATCGGGTTCACGCTTGGGCTCCACGTCACCAGCTGGGCGTTTTCTTGCAGGTAGCTCTTCGGCAGCAGCTGGGCGCTCTCTGGCGGTGGAGCTGCTATTGAGCCATCTCTTCTTCGTCGCCTCCAGCTCACCCCTGGTCGTGCCCTCGCAGCACTTCTTGCCGAGGCCGATCGCGAAGTCCTGGACGTCCTCCAATGAGCGATTGTCATGCATTGTGACCTGCAGGATCATGGCCTTCTTGCCCGAGGTGCCTTTCTCGTATTCCCACGCGGCAGTGAAGGCGCTGGCCCTCTTCCTCGTGCACCTGTCGACCAACGCGCGACGACCAGGCTCTCGCTCACCAATCCACTGCCAACCAGCGCCCTTCTTGCTCTTGCCACCAGCGCCAAGCTCGCCATCTCCGACGCAGCCGTTCGTCATGCCAGGGATCTCGTACTGGTCGCCGTCGCCCCGCGCAGCGATGGCTGGCTTCTCGCGGGGCGCCGACGGGTCGTGCCTGACGACCTGGCTATAGATCGGCCTCGCCACATCGTTGCTGGAGTCCTTGCGCCACGCCGCCTTTGGGGTGCGGGCGAGCGTTTCTTGCGCGTGGTTTCCATATAGTGGATCCACGCGCATCCCATGGATTCAACCAAGAACTTCTGGAAAAAAAACTCCTTACCCCTCCATGGCTACTTGCCGCCCTCTCGCCTCGCGCAGCCCCCCCCCCCCCTCTCCACCTGCGTCGCTGACGAAAGTAGTCGGCGACGGCGCGGGAGGGGCAAGGGGCGTCGCGGAGGAGGGAAGGTGCAAGATGATGCTGATGATCAGGGCGAGGGGGAGGAGGAGGAGGAGGAGGGGGGAAGGGGGACGGCGAGACGGGCGAGGAGGAAGAGGACGAGAAGGAGGGGGCGGAGGAGGAAGAGGAAGAGGAGGAGGAGGAGGAGGAGGAGGAGGAGGAGGAGGGGGAGGAGGAGGAGGGAGGGAGCAGAGGAGGGACGGAGAGGAGTGTCGCGAGGGGCCAGGATAGGAGGAGGAGGAGGACGGGAAGAGAGAGAGAGTTTTGTTGATAGAGAGATGACGGGGAGAGACTGGAGAGAAGAGAGATAGACAAGAGAGAAGAGAGAGAGAAGTGCGAGGGCGACACCGGATGGACGGTTGCTGTTGAATCCGCCGCTGGTGCCTGCATCTCCTTGGAGGAAGCTTTCGTGCGTGCAACGTTGAAACCTTCCTCGACCTTCAAGCCCTTGTGGTGGGGATGGGGCTGGTCTTTTCTGTATGTGCTGTTCGTTTGACTTTGGCGGGCATGACATAATAGACTAAGTCTCCCCAACCACCCCCAAAACCTACTACCTACAGATGTTAAACATTCATAACATCACCATCCTCCTCCTCACCCACAAACAATACTTTAGCACCTAATGGTTATCCGCCTCCCCGCACCACTGTACCACGCTCATGCATCATACCGTACGAAATATGCCTCCATCCTTACTACATACCACACACCGACTAATCGCACTTCTACATACTACCTCCTCCTCCTCCCTCCTCCTCCTATCCTCCGCTCCCCTCCCCCCTCATCCTCCTCCTCATCATCCATCCTCCTCCTCCTCCTCTACTCCACCTCCTCCTCCTCCTCATGGTTCCCAGTGGATCCAGGTGTATCCCATGGAATCGACCCAGAACTTCTGAAGAGAAACGTTTTCAACTCCACCCCTCTTCGCTGATCTGCCCAGCCACCTCCCCCTTCCTCTCCCCCCTCCCACCCCGCATTCCTGCTCACCGTCTCTGCCCCGATCGAAGTACCCCCTTTCCCCATGCCGCCGCGTCCAACCTCCTCTACGATCCATCGCCCATCCCCAATTTCTCGGATGGTGTCCTTCTCGATGAAAGGTTCCAGCCACTTCGGCTTGCTGCCGCGGCTCTTTGGGGGGATGCAATGGGGATGCAGTATTCCTCCTCCTCCTCCTCCTCCTCCTCCTCCTCCTCCCCCTCTCTCTTCCTCCTCCTTTCCTCTCCGCCTCCTCCCCTCCTCCCCTCCTCCTCCTCCCCCTCCTCCTCCTCCTCCTCCTCCTCCTCCTCCTCCTCTTCCTTTTCCTCCTCCTCCTCCCTCCTCTTCCTCTTCCTTCGAAGCCCACCTGTCCTGAAGCGGATCATCGCTTGGTCCACATGGCGCAACATGGCCCTGATGCGCTTGCCCGCGCGGCAGCACCAGTCCTCCGCCTCGTCGGCTAAATGCCACTCCTCCTCGTGGAACCCCGCGAGCTTCTCCAGCTGGCCGACCAGGGATGCCGACGAGGAATGGGAGAGGGACGGCATGAGTAGAAGGAGGATGTCCGTGGGAAGAGGAGCAGGAGGAGGAGTGGGAGGAGGAGGAGGAGGAAGAGGATGAGGAGGAGGAGAAGGAGGAGGAGGAGGAGGAGGAGGAGGAGGAGGATTTGGGGAGGAGGGCGATGGTTAGGAGAAGGGGAACAGGACGGAGGATGAGGAGGAGAGCGCTGACTTTGGAGGACCAGGGAGAAGGAACATGAAGACGGGGCGACGATCTACGAGTTACGAGAGAGAGAGAGAGATATAAATAAACATAGAAAGAGAGCGAGAGAGAGAGAGAGAGGCGGTGACTGACAGCGCCTGCGCCAAGTTGCGCGCAGGCTTGATGGCGTGCCGCAGGGCCAGGAGCATGGGCGTGTGCGCCCGCAGCGCGGCCTCGTCCTGCTCGGCCTCCACGTCCTGGACGTACTCGTCCAGCTCGGAGGCCTCCTTGAGGTGCTCCGTGAGCACCTCGAGGACGGCCGACGCGTCGCCACGCGGCCGCGCCATCGCGCCTGCAGCGCGAGAGGCCGCACAGGCTGTGGCCCGCCACAATCGGCGTTGCCAAAATGGCCAATACGGTGGAGGAGAAGGAAGAGAAGGATATGAGGGTGGGGGTCTGTACTCTCCCCTGATCACTCTTCCTGGTTTGCTTCCTCCCTCCTCGTCATCCTCCTCCACCTTTTCCTCCAGTTCCTCATCCACCTCGTCATCCTCCTCCTCCTGCTCCTCCTCCCTCCTCCTCCTCCTCCTCCTCCTCATCTTCCTCCTCCTCCTCCTCCTCCCTCATTCACCTCGTCATCGTCGTCGTCCTCCTCCTCTTCCAACTACTCCTACCCCTCCTCCTCCTCCTCCTCCTCCTCCTCCTCCTCCTCTTCCTCCTCCCCCTACTACTCCCCACCCCCTCCCTGCGGGAGAGTAGCAGAACAGCATGCAAGACGATGCAGCCCGCAGCCTACAGAGGGGTGGGCAGGTCCTACTGCGAGCTCGAGATCTTCGTGCGTATTTGCTGTGTGGTCTTGTGTTTGCTGCCTGTGCTGTGTTGTGTTGTGCTGTGCTGTGCTTATGTGCTGTGCTTATGTGCTGTGCCGTGCTGTGTGTGCTTGTGTGCTGTTGTTCCAGCTCGTTCCTGGAAATTCAAGTACACTGCATGGTATGCCATAACACACGATATCACATATAGTAGAAAAATAAGAAATTTCACATTGTTATTTTTGGCATCTTATTTTAATATGTTCAGCACCTCTGGGTTATCTAGGAGGCTTCAAGCCCTGGAGGATGCCTTCTATGATAAGGGCGGCGCTGATACCCATGCCCAGGACTCATAGTGTTCCATCGATCCAGCGACTCTTCATCCAGAGCCATCACCGTGCCGCCCCGCGCGCTGTCTTTCGGTCCTCCCCCTCTCCTGGAACCCTTCTCGGGCCGAGCGAGCTCCGGCCCGCCGTGCTGCACCCCTGTGGGGCCGCACTCCCCTGGGTCGCCAGTGGGCGCCTCGCCTCGCCCCCGTGCCCCTAAAGCGTAGGACGCTCAGAGACCCAGATGACGTCCCCCCAGTCGCCATGCCCAGGAGCGAGCGAGCCCCCGCTCCCCGCCCGGCGCGCCCCGCAGGAAGACAGCGAGGACAGCGACCACGGCGACGACATCACGTGGTCCAGTCTGGTGTCGTGCAAGGACCGATCGGCAGACCCCACCCCCTAGAGCATCAAAGGGTGACGTCGTCGTCGTCGTCGTCGTCGTCGTCGTCGTCGTCGTCGTCGGCGTGGGAGCAGGAGGAGGAGGAGGAGGAGGAGGAGGAGGAGGAGGAGGAGGAGGAGGAGGGAGGAAGGAGGAGGAGGGGAGAGGAGGAGGAGGAGGAGGCGGAGAAGGAGAAGGAGGAGGAGGAGCGAGAGAAGGAGGAGGAGGGAGGAGGAGGAGGAGGAGGAGGAGGAGGAGGAGCCACGGGCTGAAGAGGGGCGGGGCCGTCGTCTCGTCGGTCGCCCCCGCCGTTCGTGGCCGCGCGCAGCGCGCCATCGGCGCCGCAGCCGCGGCGGCTGTAGCTGCCACGCCCCGCGAGGGCGAGCCCGCGTGGCACAGGCGGCGGCGGGAGAAGAGGGCAGCCGCGAGGACCCTCTTCCGCATCCTCGACGCGGCGCAGGTGCTGAACGGTCACCACAGCGCCCAGCAGCTGCAGCAGCAGCCCCAGCACCAGCAACAGTACCAGCAGCTGCCACAGTACCAGCAGCAGCAGCAGCAGCAGCCTCAGTACCAGCAGCAGCCACACGATCTCGTGATAGCGCAATCCTGGCCCGTTGGGGCGCAACCGTGGCCGTGGAGGTCGCAGACGCGTGGGAAGTCGAAGACCAATCACCACCACTACCAGAAGCACAACGGCCACCAGAAGAGCAACAACGACCAGAACGACAACAACGACTACCAGAAGTACGACGGCCACAACTACCAGAACGACCACAACCACAAGAAGGACAACCGCAAATGGAGAGGCAGCACATCAAGGAATGCATCGAGACAACGAAGAAGCAACCGAGGTTCCAACGCACCCAACCAAGCCGACGAATTCAACAACTACACGATCACCCCGACGATGAAGCAGATCGCGATCGTCGAGCCCATTACCCCCGCGCTGCTGCAGATGGCGAAGGAGCACGAGAGCTTCTCCACCCCCCCCCCCCATGGAGGACGACATCAAGAAAGCGTGGTTCACTACAAAGGTGAACAGGCTCGGGGGGCTCGCGGACCAGGTGATGGGAGCTCAGCAGGCGCAGATAGATGAAGCTCTACAAAGAGATCGCCATCACCAAGGCCACTATCGCGATGCTTACCGAGCCTGCGCAGCGGGTCCACGGCTACAGGCACGAGATCGACCAGCGGATCAAGCGCAAGAGCGAAATCAACCAGCAGATGAAGGACCTCGGCAAGGAGAACGACAAGATCGACCAGAACACTGAAGCCCTGAAGGCCTTGATCAATGAGGCCAAGCAAATGAGGGCAACGAAAGAACTACTGGACGACTCCAGCTGTGACGGCGACGAAGAAGATGAGGGGGCCCCGAAGGGTGCGAGAGGGCGAACGCCATATCCTAAGAAAGGCACCGACAAGGACGAATCGAACGACTGCAAAGCACATTATATAAGCTGCCACAGCGACCAGCACCACGACAAAGACGACATCAGGAAGCTCATCAGCGACATCCGCGAAAGGATCGACATGCAGGACCAGCAGCAAGAGAAGGCGCTGGAGCAGGCGCAGAGCAGGAAGAACGCCGAGCAGCGTGACGAGATCAGGAGTACGAGCGAGAAGATGAAGTACACGAAGATCAAACTCGAGCACCGCGAGCAGGAGGCAGCGGAAAAAGGCACTCAGAACGACGAAGAACGCCCTCCGACGACAGGAGGAATCGCACCAAAAGGAAGCTGACAGCTATAAAGTACGAGTGCGAGCTGAACTCCGTGAAGCAGAAGTAAACAAGAACGAGGAGGCACACCAGCAAGCTCAGCGACACTTTGAGATGCAGCAGAACAATTACCACGAGGCTAAGGCCCGCGAACAAATAGAAGGGCTACATCAAGAACGGCATCACATGCATCTCAGACTACGCGAACTGCAACGGCACCAAAGCGCTGAACTCCAGGCAGCAAGTCAGAGGACCTTTGAAGCGAAGGACCAACATGGCGAGCATAAGAAGGAGATGATGAATCGCCAAGAGCAGCATGCACAGATCAAAGCCGAATAACTCCAGGCCGTGTGCGTCCAGAACCGCAGCGAGATGGAGCAGCAGCACTGCCAGACCATGAGGTACCTGAGGGCCGACATGCAACAAGAAGAACAAGCACACGTCCAAGAACGAATACTTGAAGCCTATGGTGAGATACAAGCGCAGTTCACGGAGGCCCAGAAGAAACAGTTCCAAACGTACGAGGGGTGGCAGCACCAAGAGGCACGGAACAACGAGATGCACATGTACCAGCAGAAGATCGCCTACGAGGGGCATCAAGCAGAAGCCCAGCTCACAATTGAAGAAGAACGAGCGTGGCATCTACGACGGCAACAACGACTGGAGGAAGCTATTGCGACTGTCGATAAGACCCACGAGGACATAGACCGCCGGGCGGTTATGGATCTATTGCGCGAGTTCAGCGAGGCAGAGGGCGACCGACGACGCGAGCAATGCCTCGCAGGCGAGATGGAGAAGGAAGCTCAACGCGAGACGACACAATGCCTACAAGCTGTGCTACCAGGACCCTTCGACGAGATGTGCCCAGACCTCGAGCCCCACGCCGCGCAGCTGGCCATCATGGAGCAAAACGCGCACTTGGAGCACAGGGCGCAATCGACCACCGACAGCGAGTTCAGCCTGACCGAGCTGGGATTCGCGCCAGTGCCACGCGACTCCACACCGACCCCGCCGCCACCGATGCCTAACCCGACGACTGCACAACCTCAGGCGCTACGCCCAGACATGAATACAGCTGCCGACAACGCGCCTGCCACATCTGATCAGAAGACACGCGACAGCGACGAGGCCGACGGCAGCGTAGCACCGACGCCAATCGCCGATGACGGCTACGACGGAAGACTAACCCCCATTCCCGATATTCACGAAGACCCTGACCCAGCCGACTCCCGTATCTTCACCCCAATGCAACGAGTCAATTTGACGCCCATACCAACTGAGCAACCAACGCCAATTGGGTACCGACATGTACCGACCACCAGCTCAGACAACGACTCCAGCAGCAGCAACCAACGTATTCCCAGACGCCCGGCCACTTTCCGCCCCACCCGAGGCCAGACAGCACGAGCTTGCATCAGAAGAGTCCCAACCCACTTCCGCCGTACTCATTGACTTGAGCAACGACGGTGAAGACGCATCACCGCGCACGCCGCCACGGGCGCCTATCCCCTCTGCAATTACCCCGACACAACCGCGCCAACCAGTCCCTCCCCCCCCCCAATTCCGCGTAGGTACACCCGAGCGATGCAAGTCGGCACCCACGCCACGGATGATCTCCGCACTAAAGCGCAACGACCGAACAGTACTGCCAGCCAGGAAGGCCCGCATACATGGTATTGGTGACGGATTCTTAGACCCAACAGACCGAGTTCTCGTGCGAGCCCACGACGACGAGGGCTCGGATGGCGCCGCCAGCTCAAAAAACTGAGCAGGACCGACCTCGCTGTGGAGCTACTGGCTCAGCGAGGTAGTCCAACACCAGTGCACCGAGCCCCTGGTCGGCTCCAAACGACCATGCGACTGACTACGGCGGAGACGCCAACCAACGCTAGCAGCTACTGTGAATACCACGAAGCAACCAGCCTTCCGACCCCTGCGGTGGCGGCGGCTTGCAACGCGGCACAGCGGCTTCTCCCAGTAGGGGAGATCACGACACTAGCATGTGCCATGCCAGCGACAGCTTCGGGGACTGCTGACGCGCATGACAACAACGACATTCACCATTACGTAGCCACTCTTTTTATTTATTTTTATATATATATACATATATATATATATATACATATATATAAATATATATAAAAGCCCCGAATAACAACCGCACTTCAACGCCGAACGACGCGGGTTTAGCGACGGCAACATTGCGCCCGCACCGTGGGAAAGCTACTTCAACGGTGAGCGCATCAGAGCTACACATACGGCCGGACTGGAGAGACTCCCTCCAGCCGATCTTTCGGACACCGTGCGTCGAGCAGGAGGTCCGCCACCACGTAGTGACCGACGAGTGCGCTTTCAATCCCCGACGCCGCCCAGGGCTAGGCCAGGAGAGGCAAAGGCGAACGCGCCGCCAAGGCCAAACCGACCCCAGCCCGATTTGGCACCAGAGGCGAAAAGCCATTTTGGCTTGGAGGCGCCAACCTTGCACGAGGACCGAATTCATTCTCACTCCGACAAGCGGAGCGACCGCTATCTGAGCAGCGCGCCACCCGACATGATCGACGGCATCGAGGAGACATCTTTTCACAGCGCCAAGGATGGAAGAACGCACGACGACACCAGCATCGACGACTACTCAGACAAGCCCAATGATTCGCCCCACGACAGCAGCAAGAATGAAGATCTCGCTAGACGTCGGCTTGCACGAGTACAACGACGACTACGAGTAATTGCCAAGATGCGCGATGGAAACACAACAACCAACAACCGATTGGCAGGCGATGAACAGCACGATGATGAGATGGGCAGCTGCCACATGCACGACGACGAGATGGGCAACCACGACACCAAGATCGAAGGTTGCCCTGGCGAAGACGAAGCTAGACAGACGCAATACAAGCAAATAGTACAACGTCAAAGAAGACGTTAACAACCCATACGGCTCAAAGCACCACCACAAAACTCGGCTGCCCTGGTGAGGCAAGGTTCAAACTTCGAGACGGGCTCGAAGGGTGGTGTGTGTGTGTGCGTGCGTGTGTGTGTGTGTGTGTGTGTGTGTGTGTGTGTGTGTGTGTGTGTGTGTGTGTGTGTGTGTGTGTGTGTGTGTGTGTGTGTGTGTGTGTGTGTGTGCGTGTTGATGGCGTGCGGGTGGGGTGGTGGGGGGGGGGGGGGGGGGGTCAGGGCGAAGTACTGCCCGAGCCTGCCAGGGGGATGGTGAGGGGCAGGGGGGCGGGTGGGTGGTGGTGGTGTGTTTGTGGGGGGGGGGGGGGGGGGGGTAGGACGGCACTGCCTGCGCCCCCGCGGTCCGCCCTAGCTCGCCACCCCCGCCATCCCCATGGCGGAGACGGAGCTTGCCCGGGCGCCCAAGCGGCGAAGCGAAGGGCTGCCGAGATTACCCTCACCGACAACAGAAGCAAGCACACGCCCTGGGGTTCGCCCCCACCGAGGGCACTGTGACCCCTAGCCATAGCGGGACGAGGTGAGGCAGCCACGAACCCCACTTGAAGTCGGTGCATGGAGGCCTTCTAAATGCGCCCATAACCGATACAACAACACCAGCAACATGCCGACTTCCCAACGACCCACTCACAAGCACGCACCTTAAGCAATCACAAGGTCTGGGGTTCGCCCCCGCCGAGGGCATTGTGACCCCTAGCCATAGCGGGGCGAGGTGGGACCGCCGAGAACCCCACTTGAAGTCGGCGCATGGAGACCTTACGGATGCAATTACCGTCCCTTACAACGAGACCACCGACCCAACGACCACCCACTGCAGAGCTACCATCTCGTCAACCACGAGCACGACCACAACCAGCAACAACACAAACACCACTACCAAGACCACAACCAGCAGCGTCTCGAGCAATACCACTACGACAAGCTATGCAACCTTTCCGACTTGTGCGACAACCAAGGGGCCACGCCACAACACCCGATGACGCCAGACAGCAGGCGACCCCACATATTGGCCCGTCGCTTAACGCGAACGACTACACACACAACACGACAATTCCACCAAACCACAGACGGCAGCTCAGACAGCATCCCTGGGCACTGTCACCAACGAACCCACCCAGCCACTCACTAATACACACGCACGCCAATGCAGCAACCAACACGAACAGCAGACCCGCAAAAACTTCAGCACCACAAGCCCAAGCACATAGCGATGCTACCATTTCGACATCGACCCGCGACAAACAACGTGCGAACCACACACAGCACAGCGACGGACGCAGCTAGCAATCCTGCACACGAACCCACCAATCACACGCGACGACCAACCCAAACCATGCAACCGTTCCGAGCGAATCAGAAGACACAGAAAACGCACACGACCAAGGAAATTAGCCTGACGAAAGACCCAACCATACGTAGCTGTGAATACCGCAATTGTGGATATCGTGGGGGTTCCTTCTCCTCCTCCTCCTCCTCCTCCTCCTCCCCCACCTCCTCCCCCCTCCCTATGGGACCGCGAAACGTGTGAGGGGTGTGCCAAAATGGGGCGGCGGCGCCATGCGAGCTGCGCCACTTGGACCTGGGGTGGAGCTCCCTGTGGGGCCACGGAACGTGTGAGGGGTGTGCCAAAATGGGGCGGCGGCGCCATGCGCATTGCGCCACGGGGGCCTTAGGTGGAGCTCCCTATGGGGCCACGAAGCGCGCGAGGGGTGTGCCGAAATGGGGCGGCGCCGCCTATGGGGCCACGAGACGTGTGAGGGGCGTGCCGAAATTGCGGGTGGAACCGCATGCGAGCGCAGCCACTGGCCTTCGGTGAAGCTCCCTATGGGGCCACGAAGCGTGTGAGGGGTGTGCCAGAATGAGGGGTGGAACCGCATGCGAGCGCAGCCACTGGGGCCTTCGGTGGAGCTCCCTATGGGGCCGCGAAGCGTGTGAGGGGTGTGCCAGAATTGGGGGTGGAACCGCATGATCGCCCCCGTGACTCATCCCTCAACCCCCCAACCCCCCGGCCGGATTTCTTTTCTTCTTTCCGCGGGGGGTCAACCTTCGCGGCGACCCGTTAAACCCGGGACCCCTGGCGGCGCATGGATTTCTTTCCTTCTTCCCCGCGCGCGTTGCCGTTGGAACCCCTGAACCCCTCCGACTACCGTACAACTCGTACTTGAGTACAACTGGTACTATCATGTCCTATCGCGCAGTTGTTCCTAGAGAGCACGTTGTCCTGCCGTGCAAATATTCGAGTGCAGCTGGTATCATATTACAGCTGGTAAAATTGTGCCCCCTAGAACAACGCCCTATCGCCAATCCCCAGTACTAGTACAACTCCATGGTACAACTCCCGAGCACAACTCCCCCGTACAATTCCAATATATTGCGTTTCCAATATACTGGGTTCCCAATATATAAGCCCGAACCCGAACCCAAACCTCACCGGCTGTAATTCAGTTGTTCCCGTACTAATGCAAATCCCTAGTGCAACCGCGATTAAGGTGTTGTTGCATTGCACTTGCAGTCTCGGCTCTCACGCTTTTCTTCCTCTGGTTGCGCTTGGGGGGGTGGGGCCCCTCGCGCGGGCACCCCCGCGGCTGGGAGTTCATTCCTCTTCCGGAATTTGAGGGGGGGGGTAACCCCCGTGCTCGAACCCCATCGCCAGGGTTTTTTTCTTTCCTCCGCGGAAACCGGACCCCCTGGGTTCTTCGGCGCGCCCCAATTTTTTTTTCTTTCCGGTTGGGCCTCCATGGGTCTTAGGTTGGAGTCACCCGGGTG
>CAUYUJ010016465.1:178702-255478 GCA_963575745.1 Prorocentrum cordatum | reverse complement strand
GAGGAGGAGGATGATAATGCATGTCAGGCATACATTAGCGTAACAGATGGACGTGGACTCGTTCTCCAGCCAGGGGCGAGCATGTTCCCTAATTGTACGATTGTGGGCGCGATCACACTTGGATCCAGCAGGTGAATTTAACTTATATGCTGATGATTTGGACGATGTAGCAATATTGTTGGGCAAGGCTAAAGCACAGAAGTCTACCGTCGTAGTCGGCGTGGACGCTCAGGACAGGATCGGGCCTACTGACTGGGACAATTGCGAGGATGACACGCGCATTTTGGGTACACACTGCGAGTGCCCCAGAGGCAGGAAAGGAGATGACTTCGTGCGCTTCTTCATGGAGCATGGCCTGGCCATTCATGACAGCATGTTCCCGAACGGCGGAGAAGATTTTACTTACTGTGCGGAGAGGTGCGAGCCGAGGCAAATCGATTATGTATGTTCCAATATGCAGGCGCGCCGCGTCGTCGCATGTGCGCCCCAGGACTCAACGGCGACGGTGGCTGACCATAGACCTGTGCAGTTCTCACTCTCATAGTCTTCACGACGTGCACGGGCATTCCGGTCGCGGGATAGACCTTCGAACCCACTGAATTAGATATTGACTTCGCACGGGCGCAGCAATTACATCTGGGCAGACATTGGATTACCAGAACAGTTTTTGGCTGACGAGTGAAATTGCATACACATCTATACGGACGGATCGTGCAAGAAAATGCCCAGACATAATACATATGCTGGGTGGGGCTTCGCCGTGTTCGGTGCTGGCGGTACTCCAGTGGACGATTCCAGATTACGTCTCGTTGCTCAAGGTCCTGTCGTTACGCAGCCAGGCTCCAAGTACCACCTGGGAGCATACAGGAGGACCAATACCATTGCAGATACGAGCGCTTTCATCGAGTTCCTGCTGTTCCTTTTGGGACACACAGGCGACGACGACGACTTTCAATTGAAGGGTAAACGCATTCCTATCCATACGGATTCATCATATGTTCTGGGACTTGTTGAGAACATGCTTGGGGAAGAGGAAACGTATCCTTGGCAGCGCTGTTGGTGCACTTGTTGAACGAAGCCACTTGTTGAACGAAGCCAAGTAGCACTTCGTCGTGGCAGTACGGCGGACGCCAGGCCACGAGAGGATCTTCGGCAATGAGCTCGCGGACCAGTTGGCCAACAAGGGCGGCAACACAGATTACCGATTCGAACGGTGGACACGTCCCTACGGCACGACCGATTGGAGTCCAGAAAGTTTCCGGCTCACCCTCCAGATTTGGAAGCTTGCCAGCCCAGCGACTTTCCAAACAGGGTTCCGAGGACGTCCCCCGGCACAGCCAGTGCGACAAAGTCAAGCAGAATTGATTTCTTTCCAGTTATCTGAAGAGCGAATATGTCCCGGCAGCCTGCCCATCCCGTGCTTCAGAGACATCACAGAAACCATCTCTAACGCAGCGTCCATATTCGGCGCGCCGAGACGCACAACGCCACCAAGACTGCCACATGACCATCCATAGGTTAGAGCGCTGCGGGCAGCTGTAAGGGATCGGAGACTAGAGCGGAGACCGGTGGAAAGACACAGACTGCTTGGGGAGGTTTGCCCCAAACGTCGCACAATTCGGGCTCTACAGCAAACGCTGCGCTGCGAGCGTGCGATAACGCTGCCCGCGTATCGGCATGTGCGCCCAGACGGAAAAGCAGGGTTACTGTTCAGAGGTTGCACGATCACACCGCAGAGGGCGTCACCTACGACAGCCGACAAGATCCAAGAACACATTACGAACTATTTCGGCCACTTGTTCGAGGACGTCAGCGAATCAACGTTGCCCGATTGGATTTGGAAGCCGTGGGAGTGGAGCGATCTTCAAAAATTGCCAGAGATCGCGGGATCTTTGGTCAAGCAGGTCGCATGGATTTTTGCTTCTGGAAGGTCTTGCGCTGATGACCGGATTGTTGCCGACAGGTTGCTTGAGTTTGACGACGACGTCTTCGATGCCACGGCGCTGATTTTCAAAATGCGGATGTTAAACCACCCAAACGAAGATGATGATGATGACTCCTGGACACAACAGCGTGTCCGACTGTTTCACAATCGAGCCAAACCCACCACAATCCAGCACTTCAGACTCATAGCTGTTTGCCGCCGGGCGCGAGCCGCCAGGTCGACGTCGGTTTCGCTGTGCTGGATGCCGGAGGCGCCGCCTTGGACTCGGCGCACGCTGCCCACGCCACCCCGCTTTGCCATTGTGGGCTGGCTTACTGGCAGGAGTGGGCGCCCGCGCTAGACCTCGATAGCGCCTTCGAGGCGTCGCGGCATCGACTGGCAGCGTCAACGACGAGTGGCAGGTCGCCCTGGGCTGCCGTTCCTGGCCCGGCGGCTGCCGTCATTGCCGCGGTCCGGCGACTAGGGTTGCAGCGCCCCCTCCCCGCGGCGATTCTTGGACGACGTCGGCGACCCTGTCGATTTCATCCTCATGTCGCCTGCCTTGGTGGCGGCTGCGGTGTACAGATCTGTCGACAGCTGGCGGGCGCGGCGTGTAATCTCCGTGCTGCCGACCATCGCCGATGGCCCGCCTGACTTGCCGCCAGCCGAGGGCGCGAACTCCCTCGCGGTCCTCGTGGGGCGCCCCGTCGCGCGCCTGCTGAAGGGCCAGGGGCGGCCGCCGCGCACCGTTCCGAAGTGGTCCGGACAGTGCGGATCGATGCTGCTGTCCGCTGCCACTGGCGGCCAGTGGCCGCAGGTCCGCCTGGCCAGGCTGCGGAACGCCGACGGCGTCGAGGACAGGACTTGCCAGCTGTGCGGTGCGGCACTGGGCGCGCACTTGCACCGCCGTGTCTGCGAGTCGTCGCTGCCGCCCGACGGGTGGCCACGGCCGCCCGATGCGCGCCAGGACCTGCGCGCCTCGATCTCGGAGGCCCGGGCCGCGCTCCTACGCGCGCGCGGTTTCCGCGCGCTTCGGATGCCGCACCCCCCGGCGCAGGAAGAGGTGGCCGCGCGCTGGTTCACCGACCCGCCGGACGTGACCCGCGACGACCTCGTCTGGAACGCTGATGGGTCCATGAAGTTCGGCCCGCTCTGGGAGATCCGTCGCGCTGGATGTGGTATCGCGGTCGTCTCCGATCGCGGTGACCTCGTGGCCTTCGGCGGCGCAGTGCCTCCTTCCTAGGTTCGCGCGGCGGCGGCGGCGGAATTGTGGGCCGTGTCGCTCGTGCTCACCATTGCCCTCGCGCCGCTCCGCGCCCGCGCCGATTGCCAGTCCATCCTCTCCGTTGCCGCGGCTGGCACGGCGCAGGCTGCCAAGCTTACGCGCGCTTGCGCAGCTAATTATGGTCACGCGTGGCCACGCTCCTGGACGGCGACGTCCCGGAGCTCGTCGCGTCTGGCAGGCTCGCGTGGATTCCGGCGCACGGGGCCCAGGCCAGCATCGGCTTTGCCGCGCGGTCCGACGGCGTAGTCGTCGCAACAGTGGACCGGCCAGCGAATCGCTCGGTGGGTACCATCGGCAAGGCTGCTGCGGGCTGCCCGCCGCAGTGTAGCAAGAGCGCGCGGCTCTTCCAGCAGGCGCTCGTGGCGCACGACGCGGCGGCCCTGGGAGCAGTCGCGCATGCTGCCAACAATCACGTCCGCGAACCGGTTGGGCCTGGCGGCGCCATCCGGCGGGTCACTGCACGGGGCGCGGCCGCCGTGCGGCGACCGCGACTGCTGGCCCGTGCTGATGCCCAGCCGCGCCGCGCACCGCCGGCGACGCAGCTGCCCGCGGCGGTGCTGTCCCCACCTGCCGCGCTGCCGCCCGCCGCGGCCGCGGCTGCCGGCCGCCCGCGCGCGCTGGGTTCGCGCCGCGCGGAGCTCGCTGCCGCGGCTCGCGCGGCTTCGGCTATGCGGGCGGCCGCTGCCGACGCGGCCACGCTGGCCATCTGCGCCGCGCGTGCGGCCGCAGCTCGGCCGTCCTCCGCACCGCCCGCGGGTGGGCGCCTGGCCGCGCTCCGGGCGCGTGTCCTTGCTCGTATCGCGCAGGGTGCCGCTGCGTAGCGCCTCGGGGTGGCTGCCGCGCTGGGGCTCCTCTGGCCTGCATAGCCAGGCCATGCTGGCGGCGGCTGGCTGAGCCGGCCGCCCTCCTCCTTCCCTCCCCCTTCCTCCTCCTCCTCCTCCTCCTCCTCTCCTCCTCCTCCTCCTCCCCCTCCTCCTCCTCCTCTTCCTCCTCTTCCTCCTCCTCCTCCCCCTCCTCCTCCTCCTCCTCCTTCTCCTCCTCCTCCTCCTCTTCCTCCTCCTCCCCCAATTCGGTGCGTTGGGCTTACGCGGGCGCGTTCCCTTTATGCCCTGCTGCCCCGGGAGTTTCGCGAGGTGAAAACGCAGACCTGTCTATCACAATTTCTACCCCAAGTTGCTCCCAACATTGGCTGGTCTCGAGATAGGTACATTGAAGGCGCCGCAATTCGCATTCCGGGCCGGCTACTCTGCACACGGTCCGGTGTTCATCCAGAGGAATACCATCGAGAAGGCGATCGAGTGGCAGGTGCACGTTTTCATCCTCCTCCACAAGGCGTGCGACTGCACACGACATCAGACTTGTATCACAGGGCTGACACAAAAAAAAAGACTCCTGGTAGATTGACTGCTGGATGGATCCGGGGAGTTCGACGTGGCAGGACGGTCTTTGAGCTCAGCCAGTCCTTGCAATCAGGGCCAATCGTCACAAGCAGGTCGCTATTGCAAGGAGACCCAGCTGCCCCAGCAATTTTCAATGCAGCTTTGGACGTGCCGGCCGAAATCTTCGTTGAGTGGTGTCGCGAACGAAAGTACATAATGTAGCTATTTGTTGTCAGCTGGGTATCTCTCGTCCTGTATGTTGACAACTTATGGCTCTTCGGCACGTCGTCTGGCATGATTTTGATCATGATGGAGAGACGACTGATTCCTTTATCAGAGCACAGGTCGTCCGTGCCGCTCGAAGAAGCAATTTGGTGCACAATCGCCGAGGATACCCAACCTTATCGAGTCCACGCGCACGGCCGGGACATATCCAGAGCGTCACGGAATGTCGGTTTCAAGGCATTGGCTGCCCAGATCACATGCAAAAGCTGTTCTTTCCGTGGAAATCTCCACGCGCATCGATAAAGCTTTGCGTTTTTTACTTCAAGCATGAGAACATTCGGTGCTGCCACAGAGCCCCTCGGGCAAGAAGGCTACACTTGCTGCAGATACTGGTAGAAAGCATTATGTCCTAGTGTTCGGGAAGTTGGACACTCACGCAAGCCCAGCAATCTCAGCTACGAGGCGTTCAACAGTCCATGGTGCGCAACATGGCCTGGCGAACTTCGCGACAGTTTCTTCCCCAGGACAAAGAGGAGGGTGCGGATGGCTCTGCCCAGTACGAATATCGAAAATTTGATACCCACTACTTTCGTGCAGTATTCACATGGGCAGGATATTTGCGGAGAGCCGGCAACAACGACCCGAACAGGTTGAGCTACCAGGTGATGAGGTACAAAGATTGGGCTTGATTGCAGAGAGTCATGGCTGCCAACAGAAGCAACCAATTACACGGCCGGAAGTTCCGTGCTTGGAGGTGGAAAACACAGTTGCACAAGCTGTTCGAGAATACCGGCGAGCCCTGGACGACGGTTGCCGTAGACAGCTGTCGATGGAACAGCATATTGAAAGATCTTGTCCGCCGCAATTGCAACGCATAGCTACGTCCACAAGGGGAAGTTCCACACATCATGATGTACTGAGCTGGGGTAGGTGCAGGGTTCTTCCCGCGGTCGACAGACCGATTGTGCTGCATTGGTCATTGGTGATTGGAGGAGGATGAGGAGGAGGGGAAGGAGCAGGAAGAGGAGGAGGAGAAGGAGGAGGAGGAGGACAGGAGGAGGAAGAAGAGGAGAAGGAAGAGACGGTAGCGGGAGAGGAGGAGGAGGATGATGAGGAACATGATGATGATGATGATAATGATGACGATGACGATGACGATGATGATGCTGATGATGATGCTGATGATAATGATGATGGGGAGGATGACGATGACGATAATGATGATGATGATGATGATGATGATGATGATGGTGATGGTGGTGGTGATGATGATGATGGTGTTGATGATGGTGATAATGGTGATGATGCTGATGATTTTGATGATGCTGGTGATGCTGCTGATGATGAGGAGAAGGAGGACGAAGAGGAGCAGGAGGAATGGGAGGAGGAGGAGGAGGAAGAGGAGGATAAGGACGAGGAGGAGGAACAGGAGGAGGAGGAGGTGGAGGAGGAGGAGGAGGAGGAGGAGGGAGGAGGAAGAGGAGGAGGAGGAGGATATTCCTGGATATTCCGCTATCACAAGAATGACCCTGAACCGTCGGGTCGCCCTTTGAATTCGAAGGAGAATTAGCGGAACCGGAAGACGAAAGACAGAAGCAACAGGAGCCATAGGAGGAAGACCACAGCTGCGCACACCTCTGATGAATCCCTCTTCGCACACAGAGAGCGCATGCCTCATTGCACGCTTAAGTGACAGTCAGCTAAGCAGATATGCATTCAACTCGATACGGCCCTGTCCATAATGAGGCCTACCGCAGGTTACTGGGCAAGTTTTAAACTGAACAAACTTGTACGCTGTACGGGTACTGAGCTCGCTTCCTCAACGAACTGCCTCACCACCAGCCAGACAAGGGAACAACAATTGCCCACTACCAAATGCTCAGCTTCATTCCTCCAAACCTGCCCACGGCCCAAACTTGAACAGCAATAAATGCAACAGAAAGCACCGACCACGAATAGCCTAGAAAATAAACCTTGCACTGGCCAAGCTCAGCCGACACCAAAAAGCGTTCGCCTTGCGCTGGCCAGGCTCAGCCAAGAACCAGGTGCTTGTTGCTGGAACCCCCAGAAAACTTGGTGAGCACGTGCGGAAAGAAAGAGGCCATAGGTTCAGGGACCAGCCGATGATGGGGAAGACCCAGCCCAAGGTGGACCTGACCCGACTTATCTCCCACAAGTAGAACACGAAACAAATGCCAAGTCCTGCTCAACTCGTTGTCCGCCTTCGCCACCTCGATCTGCAACCCAATGACACATGTGAAGACGCAGTGCCACCCGAGCGCCACGTTGCGGCGTCGGACACGACTCTGAGCTCGCTGGGAAGCCAAAGTGCTACGGAGAGCCTCGAGCCGGTGCTTGAGAGGAGGAGGAGGCGGAAGAGGAGGAGGAGGAGGAAGAGGAGGAGGAGGAAGAGGAGGAGGAGGAGGAGGAGGAGGAGGAGAGGGAGGAGGAGGAGGAGGAGGCGGCGGCGGGAGAGGATGCGGAAGAGGAGGAGGAGGAGGAGAAGGAAGGGGGTAAGAGGAGGAGGAGGAGGAGCAGGAGGAGGAGCAGGAGGATAAGCAGGAGGAGGAGGGGGACCAGTGTAAACCCCAGACTCATCAAGGATGTTGCAATGAACCCTCCCTCCAAGTTCCCCCTTCATAGGACCCTACAAGGATTCATGTCTATGTTGGGAAGTGCCCTGTTGGGAGGCAACCGTTTGAAGATCCTGAAACGTGCAAAAACACCGTTCTCGTGATTCCAACGCCACGAATCAATTTGATCGTTGCTTCTTGATTTTTGAACCGTGCCAAAACACCATCCCTGGGATTCAAACGCCGCGAATCAACGTAACTGTTGCACCCTGGCGATCCTGAATCGTTCCGAACCGTAATTTCTGGTACGTTGCCCATGGGAATTCACGAACATCCTGCAAATCTTCAATGCAAATGGGCGCGGCGCTAAGGCGAGAGCCACAGTTTCAAAAGGAACCGCCCCCAGTCTGTGAAATTCTTGCACATGTTGAAGACGAGTGCGTGCGGCGCTAAGGCGATAAACACATTTTGAAAATGGCCCGCCCTCAATCCGTGACCCTTACGCAGATTGTTTAAACAGTAGGTGCAAAAAGGCGAGAGCCACATTTTGAAAACGGCTTCCCTCAATCCGTCAAGCTCTTGCAATTTTTTAAGACGAGTGTGCGCGGCGCTAAAACGATATCCACATTTTGGAAGCGATCCGCACTGCATCTGCGAAGCTGTCGCCAGCTTCTAAGCTTCATGGTCCTGAATGGCGAGGAAGTCTCCCGCGAAATGCCTAGCACGCCCTTTGGATTGGCCTCGGGGTGCGACAGGGAGGAGTTACTCATAAGGAAAAGGAACGGAAGTGGAGGAGGAGGAGGAGGAGGAGGAGGGGCAGGGGGAGGAGGAGCGGCCGTTGGTATCTCCTTGTCGCCCCCGAGGCTTATGAGCTTATGAGCGCAGCCTATGAGCGCAGCCCGTGTCGTCTAGGAATAAGGCGCTTGTATGTCGGGCGGAGGATGGCCGGCAGTGCGCTCCAGCGGGCATGCGGCGGCAGGCGGCCGCGGCTTGCTCGGGGCGTCCGCTCAGCGACGGGCGCAACCAAGAGGAGGGCCTGATTGCCGGAGGCCGCTGCGCTTCCACGAGAGCGCTTTGCTCATTGGGGCGTTCGGCCCTGGAGCTCTTTGGGCGCTGGTGCCCCCCTTGTCCTCCTGCTCCTCCTCCTCCTCCTCCTCCTCCTCCTCCTCCTCCTCCTCCTCCTCCTAGCCCCTTTCTATCGAGATTCCATTCCCAGGGGCAGATTCTTTTTTTTCACCGTACATCGTGAAGGGGCCACACATGCCCCAGTTGCGGCCGCTCCTCTGAGGGCGGTGATGGCACAGCAGCAGCTTCGCTTATTGGGGTGGAACCCCCAGTCTTGTACGGGCGACAGGCTTGAAGAGGTGGTGGTGGAGACATCGAACTTTGACTTAATTCTGTTATCTGGGACTCAGGCGGTGGATCGGAGGCAGCAATCTTCTGGGAGCGTTGTTCTTCGGCGATATGTTCAGGGACGCCTAGTCTTGGAGGCCCCCTTCGACCCATCGGCTCCTTTGAGTAACTCGAGTGCTGGGTGCTCTGTCATTCTTGGTAAAGGTCCCCAGGAGCAGCATATTATTCAGACGTGGGCTTCCCCAGCGGAGGCCAAGGGGCGGTGTTTTGGAGTTCGAGTCAAACGAGGGAGAAGCGATATCTGTGGAATAAGTTTCTACTTTCCACCGAAGCCGTCTCGCCTCCAGCACCGTCCACACTATCTTCGCACTGTTCGTGTTCTTATTGAGTGGTTTAGCGACGTCCTCTCTGTGCTGCCGCACAGGACTATTCCCGTGATGCTCTGCGACGCCAACGACGGGATAGGTCTGCCCGTGGGTGGAGGAGGGATCGAGACGGTCGTCGTGCAGGCTCACTCGCCAGAGAGACTGCGTAAGGGAGCAGGTGAGCAATTCCGTGAACTTTTAGAGTCTCATGAAATCATGGCGACTAATGCACGAGGGCATTCTGTTATTCCAACTTATTATGGACAAGATGGGGGTAAGTCTCGCATTGATTACCTTTTTATACCGTGCGGAATGGAAGGTTCAATTGCACATTCGCACGTACTTCGACGACTCGGTGCTCGGCTTCAGGCGTACCAGGGCCCTTGTCCTCGAGATCACCTGTCGATTGAATGTACCTTGTGGTACGCGCAGCGTACGATCGGCCCTACGGACGCCCAGACACGCTTTCGCTGGGATCATGATAAACTGATGTCAGCCCTTCAACGCGGACAACGTAAGGCTGGCTCTCTCGCATCAGTTCAAGAGCAGTTAGACCAGCGAGGCGTGTATCACTATATGCGAAATTACGCTTCCCCTGATGGGATATTTGAGTTGCTGGAAGATTGCATCACGAAGGCGGGACAGGCTCACTTCAGCACGGCGACGCTTGATGGTGACCTTCGGAGACAGGCTGAGTGCAGAGAACGACGACGCTTACTTCATGTGCGAGCAGACATACGCGAAGGTAAGATGGAGGCCCCCCCTGAGGAGGCTGTTCACATTGATGAAGAACCCAAGCGCGTATCTCAAGAGCAGCGACTTCTACGACGTATAGCCGCCCGTGCCCTTCAATCTCAGTTGGTGGCGGAAGCGACCGACTTGTGGAACCATCAGAAGCAAGCAGAAGCAATGAAGTTGGCACGGCGCGCGGCACGCACGCGCATAGGACCTAAGAAACGTGATGGGCTTCTCGTTCGGACTGCACCACCCACTTCAGAGGCATGGCTGAGTGTGTGTTCCCTGGAAGGCTCACAAGGTGGTATGGCAGTTCGCCCTCAGAATTGGTTTGAATGGCGTGATGAGAGGAATGGCCAGCAGTTTTTTGGGAAAATAAGGAAGATATTTTTGATCTATATAAGGATGGTGTTGGTCGAGTTGTTCGTTGGATGCGACGCGCAGCCAAGCGACGAGCAGCCCCAGATCCGACGGCACCGTTAGCGCTCTGGCTGATGCTTTTCTAACCAAAGAAAGCCCTCCGACATCGACGTGGCCAGGGCATAGGAGCTGACTTGAGTGTGCCGTCGACGTCGGGTTTCATATTTCTGGTGGGAGTGGGCTTAGCCAAAATCAGGATGCACAACATTAGCCCGCTCTACTGGCGCCGGACGGAAGGGGCAGGCCTGCGCAAATCTAATATTGCTGGTCCTCGATGTCGTCGTGTGGTGCACGCTATGGCAGCTTTCGGGAAGGCATACTACTCTACGCTGTTGACCCCACCCCCTGCTGTCCAAGACCACGGTTACTACCGACACCGTCGTCGTGAGGGCGCTGTCATGGGCTCGCTGATTACATCGCGGCGCTTACGAGCTCAGGGTATCACACACGCCATGGCGCTCGAAGATATGTCCAACGCTCTCGGCAGCACTCAATGGGATCAGTTAGACGAAACCGTACTTCTTCACTCCCGTGAATGTGATCACGCTTTATGCCAACAACGATACAATAATGCAATTATTCCTCTGGGAGCGCTGGAAGGCCCTCTCGCAGTTCGACCTGCTCAGGGGAACACGATGGGGGATCCATTTGCTGTCCGATCTTTTGTGGGCACGTTCGCGCGTCCAATTTTGTCTTGGGGGCATGGCGAGTCCCAAGCTGAGTTGCAGTCCAAGCGACTGCGAGCATCGCGGCAGGGACTACAAGCCGACCTGAGCACGTACAAGTTTGCGGATGATATTAATAGTTTTGTGCAAGCCGACCCGAACATGTCGCTGAGGGACTTCGCGCGGAAGACCACGGCGGTTGATGCGACATTGGATTCTTATCTGACGGAGTTCGGGCATGGCCAGAATTGCACCAAGCAAGAGTATGTTTTTCGCTGCACGCGGCTATCAGCGTCGACAGCTGCTCCGCCAAAACCCCACCTTCCTCCAGGGCTCCATCAAGGAACAGGCGAGATATGTTGGGCCTCACTTGCAGTTAGGTGTTTCGGCTAGGTCTGAGATCTCCAGGAGGTGTTCGGCGGCTCGCTCTGGCTTTTTTCTCCCTGGGCAGGGTGCGGGGTCTTGGGGCCCCGAAAAGGTGGAAACGGAGTCTCTTCATCGGGTTCGTTCAGAACACTACCCTGAGTGGACTTGAGAGTTTCGTGGTTACGGAGACGGACACTACTATTCTAGACGGCTGTCTGGCAAGTCTCGGGCGCATAGCTACGTTAGGCAAAGCTACTTCCTGGGGCGGGCCGCGCGTGACAACATTATCTAACAAACAAGTACTCTCTCATTGGAAGCTGGTTCCCTCCTCACTGGAGCTCCTGATTCGCCGCGTCAAGCTGCATCGAGCGTGGAGTGCGCACCCCGAGGAACATACTCATATATTATGTGCGCTTTTTGGATCTTCTCCTGCCGAGCTCATGCGACCACAGCTTGGAACAGGCGGTCGGAGGTCGCATTCCGCTCGACAAAATCATCTTAGTCATATGCAATCTGAGTTAGGCCAGCAGTCGAGAGCCCGCAGACCTAGGAGCCGTGGTATATCTGCGGTGCGAGATGGACGCAGGCCGGGGCATGATCGCGGCCGCACTCGCGGCAGGAGTGGCCTACAACGAGACGATCAAGGAGGTGAAGAAGCTCACAGACGGCGGCGGGAAGGCAGACCACAAGTCACGCGCCGCACCTCATAATCAAATCTTCATGGCAGTATGGGAGTACAGAGCAACGAAGGCAGCGGCAGAAGAAGGGGGCCCAGCACTACGCGAGCGCGCGGAGAAGCTCAAGAAGGATATGCGCCAGTTCTGGGACGAGCGGCTTTCGCAGGTATCTCTTTCAGCGGTGGCCCGTGCAGTTCAGTACTTCCGCGTTTGTGCGCATCGCAACGTGGGGAGCCAGATGGACAAGGCTACGTTTCTGTTCAAAATGGACCTGCACGACACGACGGGCTCGGTGATCGGACCCATGATAGAGACGCTGGTGGCCGTGGAGGGGGGGCTCCTTTCTTTCAGGGGCGGCGCTGCGCGGTCCGCTCGAGAGGGAGATATCGAAGTACCTCGATCGGAAGGACACGGCGTGAGTCGATCTCAGCCGCCTGGGAGCTCTGGGCCGCCGGCTGGGACAGTGGAGGCGCCTCCCCCGCCCGCCTGTGCCAGCAGTAGCAGTGTGAATGACAGCCGTGAGTTGTTAGCTAGCAGGCTTCCGATGATGGCGAGCCGTCAGCGTTTAGCAGCACTAGTAGCAGCAGGAAGTATAACACATGATGAAATAGCTCAGGCAGCGAGTAGGCCCCCAGCTGTTCTTCCAGAAGGTCTCGCAGCAGCATCGGCTCCTGATATTCCTGTAATTAATATGTCTTCGAATCGTGGCCGCGGCGGCCGCGCCCAAGGGAGGGGGGAGCGGGGGTCGAGCTCTGGTGGGCGTGGGAATGGACGGGGTCGCCGCGCCTAATGTATGGGCCCCCCTCTGAGGGCGGCGTGCCTATTTTGGTGCTTATCGGCCAGTGCAGTCTTTTGCTGTGAGCCTGAGAGGGGCTCGCATCGTCAGTCGTCTGGTTTCGAAGGAACCCTCTCAGAGTACAGTCAAGTTTTCTCGGGTTCGTAGTCGGTTGCCTGACAGGGACTCCATGCGGATCTGCTCTGCTCTGCTCCTCCTCCTCCTTCTCCTCACCCTCCTCCTCCTCCTCCTTCTCCTCCTCCTCCTCCTCCTCCTCGTCATCCTCCGCTTCCTCCTCCTCCTTTTCCTTCTCCTCCTCCTTCCTCCTCCTCCTCCTCCTCCTCCTCCTCCTCCTCCCCTCCTCCTCCTCCTCCTCCGCCTCCTCCTCCTCCTCTCCCTTCCCGTCCTCCTCCTTTTCCCTCCTCCCCCATCCTCCCAACTCTCCGTTGTCGTCGCCCCTCCTTCCCTCCCGATCGAGTCTGGCGCTCTCTGCGCAGCTGCCTTTGGAGGCAACGCTGCTTCTGCACGCTGGTCGCGTGGTGCGTGTCGTTCCTTCGCGTCAGACTTCTTGTCGGGGAAATGGGAACTCGTCCTGCAAGGACTACCTGCCAGCCCTCCCCCACAGGGTCATCGTCGTGGTCGCGGTGGTGGTAGTGGTGGTTGTCGTCGTTGCGGTCGTGGCCGTCGGACGAGGATAAGGTAGAGAAGGAGGCTCCGAATGGGTCCACTTAGTCTTGAAGGTTCCCAAATTTTCTCGGAGAGTTATTGAGGTGTCCAATGCTGTGTGTGTGTTGCGAGGCGTCTGAGTTTTCTGAAGGGTCCTTGTAGGAGAAGCAGCAGGGGTGAGGACCGAGGGAGCGGGAGGGGAGGGTCGGCATGAATGACTAGAAAGGGAGGAGAATGGATGGGCGGATGGATGCGTGGGGGACACGAGGGACTCCGTAGACCTCCTCGACCTCGTAGATCATGTCGATGATGAGGAGGAGGAAGAGTAAGAGGAAGAGGAGGAGGAAGCTGGTTTGGCCGAGCGATGCTGTGTTTGATATTTACCAGCTAAGAAGAGTCGGACACTCGAAGCATGCGCGGGCCCGCGATGGAGTCTGGCGTCTGCTGAGCAGAGGCGGCGACGCCTGCCCATCGACAGCAGGCCCGCATTGACAGATGTCGCAGTCGGTGCTAGCAGTTGGATGCAGTTGTTGTGCGAGAAATTTGATTGCCAGGGTGGCAGACGTTGTTCATGAGCTTCCTTTACGTGATGCGGTTGCTTTGATTGGCACGTCCCAGCGTAGCCCAGGTGGGCAGCGAGAGGAAATCAGGACAGTAGATCAGTATCGGACGCTAGAACGTGGGTATGGCAAGGGTCATTGCACGAACGCACCATGTGGTGCCACCTTTTTTGTTCAAAGCGTGTAGTTTTCGGAAGCAGCATCTGGAGCGAATACTGCCAGTACCTCGACAGTTGTGGGGCATGGCAGCAATAGTACCACTTGCTAGTGGAGGCTTTCCAGTGGGACGGACTGCCGCGTATGTATCAAGCCGACAGAGAGGAGAGAAATGACGAGATAGCTACGAACGAACATTGGCAATGCTTTCGTGGCTACATGGGACGCTAACTCTTCGGAGATCGAGAAGGGTGACCAACATCATTCCCACTGATTTGAATCGAGGGTTCCCGTACACGGGCACCCAACACCGTGTTGTGGAGGATTCCTCTACAGCCAAGACGCTGAAATAAGGACCGGTTTGGGTTCGGAAGGGGCTCGGAGATTTGGGTCGTTTCTCAGATTGATGTCGCGGGATTTGCTTGTGGCCTAGGCCCACCGTGGACAGAAAAGCCTTTCTGTTCCTTATTTGGCGTTCCTTCTGGTAGTACCTCGACTGAAGACTCCCAACTCCCAACTGTTTTCCTTCCAATGGCACGGGCCTCGTACAGGGGTGCACGCCGTGTGGGCTTGCTGCCCTCTCCCTCGTCCTTTTCATGCCACACGCCAAGACGAGCATCGGAGGGTCCCTCCGCCGACGCTTCGGCGGCCAGGCCGACCAGGACCCGCCGCTCCGGGCAGGCAGGCCGTCGCTTTCAGACGACGGATCCTGCATCCATCTAGATCTCGCAGGGGGGGTCCTGCTGCTTTTTGTTCCGTCAGGCGGATTTTGAACCCCAAGCGCCCTTACCGTACCTTGCCTCCTCTTCCTCCACTTCCCTCTCATCCTCTTCCCCTCGTCCCTTCTTCTCGACAGCCCTGGCTGACCTTCTTCCCCGGCCACGGCGCCCCCGGCAGCCCCCGCCCCCGGCTCCTCTCGGACCAGGAGGCTGGCTATCTCATGGGCATGGGCTGCACTGAGGACTGCTCAAGGGTTTGTCGTCGTCGTCGTCAACGCCGTCAATGTCGCCATGAAGAATGAAGAGACATGGAGGAGCGGCTAATCTCACCACCGCGGGCTGTTCAGGCGAAATCCAGCTTCCATATTTTTATGATCGTGAAGGCCTTCCGGCTTGCGCCGCCGACTGTGAAGGCGGGACCTCCCTGGGGACCCCCGCTGGCGCCAGCGCCCCCATCGGGACCCGCCTGGACCCGGGGAGTGGAGGTAGTCTGACTCGGGGCCATCCCCCCCCCCACCACAGGCGGGACCTCAGGGACCATCCCAGGAACCCCGTCCCACAGGGGGAACCCCCTGCTTGTCCTCGGGGTACTGGGGAGCGGAGGGGGGCCGCCGGGACCCCAGGGGGGCGGCAATCTGACTTGGGACACCCCCAGTTCCCCTTCCGTACCCCGGACGTTTTTACATGTTTATCTGTTTGCTTCTAAATTTTCTTGGGACTGGGGACGACGACGAAGACGACGACAGCGTTTCACACTCGCAGATGGGTCGGCGGATTCTGGGGAGCTGCGGCTCTTGTAAGTAGCAATGGTGGGAGTTTCGGCGCCAGTACGCTGACCGCGCACAGTGCACAGCCAGGTGTGGAGTCGCCGAGCGTCTCACTCCAGTCGGGGCGGCCGCCCTCTTAGTTTCACTCCAGAAGGTTTGTCTCGCTCCGAGTAACACCTCTACCTCGCATGCTCCATCAAAGCGGGCCTCAGCATACGAATCTCGCTTCCTCGTCAATGTCGTCATCGTCGCTGTCGTCGTCGCCCTCGCCGTCGCCCTCCCCCTCCCTCCGTCGTCGTCGGCATGCTCTCTCTTATTACCTCTGCCCGCGCGCGTCGTGGTTGTCTGAAGCTGCTTCGGCCCTGAATCCTCGCGTGGCATCCCTGGGCGGGCGCTTTATGCAGGCGCTTGCCCAGGCCGCTATTGAGGGTGCGGGGGCGGTGCTCTTCCAAGGTCTGCGAGCCGCGCTCTACGAGCATCTCGTGGGCCAACCTCCGGGACCTTTCGCAGACTACGTCGGCTCCTCCGCGGGGTCCTCGTGGTCCGCTCAGGCCGACCTGAGCGGCGGAGGGCACTGCCCTCCCGCCGCTGCAGGTGCGGCTTGCCCCACCGTCTGCCTGGGGCTGGCGGTGGCCTTGAGCAGCGGGGTGGCCCCTGTGCTGCTCTCGTCGGTAGTGGCCCTGTTGGTGACCACTGCCGCCTGCAGCCTCTGCGGAGGCTGTTGCGTCGGGGCTCTGGTGGCCCGCTGGTGGGGGTCATCAGGGCTCCCTCGCGCGCGGGCGTGGCGTCGATCGCAGCCCCTGGTGGGCTCGGTCGTGGCCTGCAGCGCGCCCTGGTCTACGGCCCGGGCGCGCAGGCTGAGGAGCGAGCGCGGGCCTTGGCACGAGGCCCAGCCGCTGCGCCTCATCACGGCTGAGCTCGGCTGGCGGCTAGCGCGCCCCCAGCCTGCCAACTGCCATGGCGGACGACGTACCAGCGTCGGGGGGACTCGCCATCCCCGACGGGCCGCTTTGGCCCGACCTTCACCCGTCCTCGTCCCCGACAGCGTCGCATTACGACCGCTGGCGGCTGGGCGAGGGCGAAGCGAGCTACGCCGCGATCCCTTTTGCCACCCAACCTGGGGGCATCTTGTTGGCGCTGCCGCTCGGCCGAAAATCTCAGTTTAGCGGGGTCGGATGGGTTCGGCGAGCTGGTCGGCCCCTTGGCGGTCAGCGTGCCCTTGCTCGGCGCGGCGTCTCGCCCGCTGATCATGACCGCTTCAGTAGTCGATTTGGAGATTTCCGAACTGGATCTGGAGGCTTTCGCCCCTCTCGACGAGGGAGAAGCCGGCGGGCTTGCCCCCTCGGATCGGCCCGTGCCCGCGCGCATTGGCCGCGCCCTTCGGGGGTTGTCGGCTTGCGCGACGGCCGCGCAGCGATCCGCGCCCCTGGGCGGCGAGGAGGCGCCCCCTGGCTCGGAGAGGGCAGCGCCCCACCACTCCGCGGACGGACGAGTTCGCCGGGGGCGAGGGGGGAGGACGCCGACGCCGAGGAGCGCCCCCCCCCCTCCCCTGTGCGAGCGGCGCCGCTGCCGGCGGCACCTCCGCCTCCGCCGCGGGCCCGCCTCGGCGCTCCTCCGAGGCCCTCGGCGAGCGGAGCCCGCCCCCGCGCGGGGGGAACGGTCGCCGCGGCCTCGGTGCGAGGGGGCGCCTGTGGCCCGCGCAGGGGTCCAGCTGAAGACCCCGCGGCCGACGGCCGCGAAGGTGGCCCAGTCGGCGGCCCCACCTTCTGGGGGCGCCCGGGCGCGCTTGGGGCGCGAACCGGGGCGCCACACGCACACATGCACAAATGCATATACATACACAGACACAGACACAGACACAGACACAGACACAGACACATACACATACACATACACATGCACATACAAATACACATACACATACGCATGCACACATACACACATACACACACGCACGCACGCACGCACGCACGCACGCACGCACGCACGCATACAACACACACGCACACGCACACACGCACACACACACACACACACGCACACGCACACGCACACACACACACACACACACACACACACGCACACGCACACGCACACGCACACGCACACCACGCGCACGCGCACGCGCACGCGCACGCACACGCACACGCACGCACACGCACACGCACACGCACACGCACACGCACACGCACACGCACACGCACACGCACACGCACACGCACACGCACACGCACACGCACACGCACACGCACACGCACACGCACACGCACACGCACACGCACACGCACACGCACACGCACACGCACACGCACACGCACACACACACACACACGGCATCGCGCCCAGAGCTACGCCCCGACGCCCGCGTCGGCGTTGGCGACGGCGTGGGAAAGAGGATGCCTGCGAGCGCGCGTCCGCCACTTCCGCCGCCCTTGGCGCCGCCGCCGCTCCCTGCCCCCCCCTGGGCCGGCCATGCCCGACGGGGACGGCGACTGCGTCGGGGGGGGGGGGGCGTCGCGGGAGGCGGACCTCGCCCGAGCAGCACTCCAGAATTCATTTTGGAGTTGGCGTTGCTGCGTCTGCGGGAATCCCTCCAGCGCTCAGGGCAGCCCAAGGCGGCGACGCATCTCCTCATGGGGGCGATCGGCGACCTTCCTCCTGCTGCTCCCGCCCCTCTCAGGACGGCGGTCGAGGGGGAGGCCGTCGGAACTTCGACGCGCGGGGTCGCGCGTCGCAGGGAATGGCGGCAATCTCCGGTGCAGCACAGGCGGGAGGTTCGATCCATCCTGTGGGCGAACCTTGCTCGGGCTCTGGAGGTGGGGCCGTCCGCGGGCGCCCCCATGGCCATGTGCCAGTATTTTCGCGAGCGCAGCTCGCTTGGGGCCTGCCCAGCGACGCTCGAGGTGCTCGCCCAGCTCGCGCGGCTGAGCGCGGAGCTGTGGCGCGCGTCAGTGAGCGGGTGCGCAGACAGCGCGGGAACCCTGAACGGCTGCCGGCGCATGTTCATCGACCAGCTGGCAGGGGGCCGCGGTTGCCTGAAAGCCGCTTGGCCCCTGGCGGGGCTGGAGGCGCCCCTGGCGCAATCGACTCGCATTCACGCGGAGAGGGAGGCCCAGTTGCCTTTCTCCCCGCTCGCGGATCCTCGCTGGCTTGCCGGTTCAGAGCGGATGCGCGACGGACGTGGCTTTCCCCCGCTCGCGCCTCGATGCCGAGCGGTCGGGGCAGGCGAAGGCCTTTCCAGCGGTCGAGTCGAAGTCCCCGCCCCCAAGGCAAAGCCAGAACGAGGGAAGTCTTCCTCAAAAGGCCCCCCCACTAAGGCCAGCGGGGCCCGGGGGAGGGCCCCGCGCCTTCTGCGCGCGGCGGCCGAGGGCGGGGGCCGCGACGAGCCGATGGTCTCGGCGACTTTGTGACCGCAGCGCGCGTGGGCTGGGCGGGGCCGCGGCCGTGGGGACGTGCTACTCCGGCGATGCCGTTGCGGCACCGCAGGGAGATGCGCGTTCTGCGATCGCGGCCCTCGCTCCGCCCCGGGCCCCCCGTCGAGCCCCGACGGGGCCCGCGGTTCCTCCTCGCCCTAGCGGCGCGGGCGACGGTTCGCCCGCCACCTGCGCCGCCGCTAAGGTCGCGCCCTCCTTCGCTGACCTCGCAGCCTTGCTGCGCCTTTTTTCGGGCGCGAACGTCGACGTCGCCCGCTGGGCCGCTGCGCTGGCCCAGGTGGGATAGGGTGCTCGGCGCTCTCTCGCCTCTACCCCCCCGCCCCCGCCCGTCCCCGCGCGCGCCGGTTCGGGGCGCCCCCCCTTCTGAAGAGCGTTGCCCCCGCGATCCCTGGCCGCGCCCTCCGGCCCCCGCTCTGGAGCCACCCGCGGCGTCGTCGACGGGTCGCTCTCGCGCGCGCTGGCGGCTGAAACGTGCCGCGCGCGCAAGCGCGGCGCGCTGTGACTGCGCGTTACCGGCTGGCCCGTGGGGAGCCTAGCCTCGCGCGCCCCGAGACTCGCGCGCGCGCAGCTGTCCCGCTTGGAAGCGGCTTTGCGCGATCGGAGTTTGCTTTGCCCGCGGGGGGAAGAGCGACTTGCGGCGGATTTTCGAAGTTTGTCGCCGCCGAAGGTTTGGCCGCCCACGCTGCAGCTCTCGAGGCCTCTTCCCCCCCCTACTCGCGCTTGCCCCTGCGCGGGCATGCCCGGGCAACGCGCCGGGTGCTGGATCGCCGGCTTCAGCGGCGGCGCGGGGCTCTGCCCGCGCCGGGCCCTCTGGTCTCGCGGCCAGGGCGCTCCGCGTCAAGTGGGATTGCTCGTTTACATTTGACCCCGCCCCCTTCCTCTCCGATCCCCGGGCCCGCGCTGCCTTTCTGGGCCCCGAGGTCGCGCGCCTTCTGCGCGGGGGGTGGCTTGGGGCTTCGGGGCGCTCGGGCCCATGTGACTCGCGCGGAGCTGTGTGTTGGCTTCTTCGGATGCGGGACTCCCGCGGCGCTCTGTCTCTGATTTTCTCTTCGGACCTCGCTTGGGGCGAGACGCGCGGGGCATTCAGAGCCACCGTGGGCGACGATTTCGATCCTCTGATCCTGCATCCCAAGGCGGTGAACAGTCGCCGTCAGAGCATCTCCTCGCGCGCTCAATGCCTCGGCCGGGGCTTCCTGCCTTGCCGCGTGAGCCTGGCTCTTGGCTTGCCTGATTGCGTCGCGCGATGATTTGCGCGAGTTCTATTGTGCCGCCTTGGCGCCGCCGATGCGGGCCAATCGGAGTGCGTCGCGAGCGCGGCCCCCTGAGGGCCGCTTCAAGTCTTTCAAGTCATGGCGAACCGAGCTGGGAGGGCTCGACGTGTCCCCGCGCCTGAACGCGCTAGCGACGGGCGACAACTTGGCCGTTGAGATCGCCAATTCCGCCCACAAGGGTGTGCCGCGCAGTTTCGGGGTTCTTCGTCCTGGGGGAGCAAGTCGTGCATCGCGCGCCTTTCTCGCGCGGCCCTTTCGTCGGGGTGCCCGATGCTGGCGGTCGCGCGGGCTTTCAGAAGCTTCGCTGGACAGGTGATGCCCCGCGGCCTGGCCGCGACACCCTCGCTCCTGCTGCTCCGCAGAACTGCCCCTCATTGTGCTGCATTGACTTCTGCCTTGTCCGAAAGAGCGGCAGCAATCAGCAAGCGCGCCAAGCCTGCGCGCGCGGTTCCCACCGCGCAGGAACCGCAGCAGCATGCTGTCAGATGGAAGTATCGGGCCGTTGATCATGATAAGGAAAAGAACGCCGACGCGGAACCGACTCCAGGGCATAACACGGCTCCATCATCTGGGACCAATTCGAAAGACGCATGTTGGATTGCGGAACCGGCTTAGCCAGGGAAGCAGCTGACAAATTGGTTGTTCATCTATCTCTGCGAGTGATCACGGCCGGAGCCATTGGAGGCGCGAAGGTGACATATGTTCCCGTGGAAGGAGACCCCGCCGATATTACAGGACAGAGTGCCGAGGCGATTGGTGATCCGACTGGTCGCCGATCTGCTCGTGATTCACAACGGCCTGCTGGTGGCGGGGAACAACCAAATCCCTCGGTCACCGGCTCAGCTGGCGGTGGCGGAGGAGATGAGCGGGCCCCACCGACGGGGCCCACTGGCCGCGGCGGAGGCCCAGGATCCCGTATTCATGGAAGAAGAGGAAGATCCCGAGTACTTTGCCCGAGGCATGTGGCACGTGCAATGGCGAAGGGAGATTATCCAGGTCTCTGCTGACATCGAGAAAGTTGACACAGTGAGAGCTGTCGAGTCCCCAGAGTGGACAGCCGTGGTTGAGAAGATGTTGAAGTTGTATGCCGATGTGACGAACCCAGTAACTTCTGACATTGGCTCTCTTCCGTTTTACCAAAAATTGCTTAGCAATGGCTGCGACTGCCGAGGCACATGGTCATGCATGGTTCCATTCAGCGGAGAGGATCTCTATTCGATGTACAAGACGGGCAGGTTCCCAGACCAATTCGTGAGACCGATGGAAAGACAATATATAGAACCAGCGGCGAGGGGGGGGGGCGGCACTGGAACGCGGTCTCTGCGCTTGCTGGTGATTCGACAGGGTCATGTCGTAAGAAATCGAAGTCGAAGGGCAAGCCCAAAGTAAGCGATGATCTCGGGGAAATGACGCACGGACGCATGCAGGTGGCGCTCAGCGCTGCGATGGGGCAATTCGATGAGAAAAGAATTTCGCAACACGGAGTGGGCAGCAATGGAGAAGCTTCCATGCTATGGTCAGGTGGGAAATCACCGTATCGCCCATGCTTTGTGAAACTTTCATGCTGTTTCTGAGAGACACTCGGGTTTGCCTGCGGGGGCGAAGAGCAGCGGCAGGGTCCTATTTGCCCGATTGGTATCTCAAGCGCTGAAGGGTGCGCGGCTTTTCATGGATGAAGCGGTTGCTTGCGTGTCATGCAACATCATGCACGTTCCCACGTCGGTGGTGACAACGAGTGCTGGAAGTCCTGGAGATGGGGACGTTGGCCCTGGTCCTCTTCGGAATGGTATTTCCACGCTGATCCGCAGTGAAACTGAACAGATGACTTGAAGAGGACCGGGCTGCCAGTGTATCCCTAAAGATTGTCGTTTTGGATAGTGCCGTTCTATGCGCAAAGTTGAAGCACCCGCCCCATGACAAGTATCATTTCTATGAGAGTGATGATTCTTACATCCACGAGAGGGGTGGGTAGGCGAAAGCTTCGGAGCTAATTGCGGAAGCAGACTTGCTGCTTATTTTCACGCGCGGCTGCCGTGGCTCAGCTGCCGGGGGCGGGCACCCACAGGCACTGATGCGAAAAGATGCGACATGGCACCAATGGCAGACGCATTGGGCGGACTGGAATACGACGCAAGAGGTCATTCCCTTTTCCACTCTCAATGCCATGCATTTCAAGGAACCAGTGGCGAGGCAGTCACATTCTCCTGGTGCGACAATTTAAAATTTGTCGCACATCTTTCGGAGATGCGCCGAAGAGGACGAGCCGTGGGTTCTAGACAGAAAGGAACAAGTTTATTTCCTTCCACGCGCAGCGGGCGCTTCCCGTGCACCCAGCATGTCGCGCGCGTTTATTCCCGGCGTGCCTCCTCCCGGCGCTGCGCGGGCCCCAAGTCGGAATGGCGCGGCCGTGAGAGCAGCCGTGAGTCAGGTGCGGATGGAACGCGTCCGATTAGAGTTGCCCGCTGCTTCCTCGCGCGCAGTCGCGCCGAGCGAGATCGACCAGGGCACCGTCTCGCCGCGGCGTGATGCCGCTGAAAGGGCTGGAAATGACAGGGCGACAGTCGATCGTCTTGCTGGCCCAAGGACCGAGCTATGTCCAGGTCCTCGGAGCAACAATTCCCCCGTCGGATAGCAGAAGAACCTGGCCGAATCGGCGGGGCGCGACTTCCGTCGCCGATGTAAGGATCGCCCCCGTGACTCATCCCTCAACCCCCCAACCCCCCGGCCGGATTTCTTTTCTTCTTTCCGCGGGGGGTCAACCTTCGCGGCGACCCGTTAAACCCGGGACCCCTGGCGGCGCATGGATTTCTTTCCTTCTTCCCCGCGCGCGTTGCCGTTGGAACCCCTGAACCCCTCCGACTACCGTACAACTCGTACTTGAGTACAACTGGTACTATCATGTCCTATCGCGCAGTTGTTCCTAGAGAGCACGTTGTCCTGCCGTGCAAATATTCGAGTGCAGCTGGTATCATATTACAGCTGGTAAAATTGTGCCCCCTAGAACAACGCCCTATCGCCAATCCCCAGTACTAGTACAACTCCATGGTACAACTCCCGAGCACAACTCCCCCGTACAATTCCCCGGTTTAAGCGGTACTATAACAACTCTCTGATCCAATATACTGGGCTCCCAATATATAAGCCCGAACCCGAACCCAAACCTCGCCGGCTGTAATTCAGTTGTTCCCGTACTAATGCAAATCCCTAGTGCAACCGCGATTAAGGTGTTGTTGCATTGCACTTACAGTCTCGGCTCTCACGCTTTTCTTCCTCTGGTTGCGCTTGGGGGGGTGGGGCCCCTCGCGCGGGCACCCCCGCGGCTGGGAGTCCATTCCTCTTCCGGAATTTGAGGGGGGGGTAACCCCCGTGCTCGAACCCCATCGCCAGGGTTTTTTTCTTTCCTCCGCGGAAACCGGACCCCCTGGGTTCTTCGGCGCGCCCCATTTTTTTTTCTTTCCGGTTGGGCCTCCATGGGTCTTAGGTTGGAGTCACCCGGGTGATATGTAAGGTGCAAAAGGGCTGGATTCCGATGCCAGGCAACAACAGCATAAGGAAGTTGAGCGGTTGGCCCTCTTATGTCAGTATCGGCGTTGACCCGGCCAAGACCATCAACGATGATCAAATTCACGATTGGCTACTTCGCCAGCCTTGGCAGCGCGCGCTTCAATACGAAGGGCAAAGAGTAATCGCCCCCATGAGCGCGGCAGAACTAACAGGCGATCCCCACAGCAAGATGAAGTGTTGCCCCAGAGAATCATGCGAGGCACGCGTCATGGAGGCGGTGAGATTGCGCCGGGGTTTCCACGTTGACCCTGTTATGGTTTCCAGACAGCTTCAAGGATCTGAGGCAATCGACTTCGGCCAAAATATGCCTGGCCAAGTTGTTGAATCATGAAGATGCGAAGCCTCCGAAGCCTGAAATGGATTACATCGTGCCGCTCTGGGCGAGGATGCTTGTCCTCAAGAAGGATCGCACTGCCGTGATCGAAGGCGAGTCGTGCATGGACGGACTGGATTTGTCTGCTATCGCGGTGAAGCGTTGTACGGACAATCGCAGTTGCACAGGCATGGCCGTTCGCTTCTGGGTAAACCGCGCTGAAAGAATCGAGATCCAAAGCAGCAGTTAGCTTTGTTGTACACGCGGCGCACCGATCCACAATCTTGGGGTGATAATTGAAGGTTGCATGCTTTTGCCATCGAATCCACAGCATGCGGTGGGGAAGTCAAGCAGCACAATCAAGGGGTTTACAGCTGCCGCGAGAAGCCTGATTCTCCCGCACGACACTTGGACTACTCGATGGCAGAAGAAGTCTTCGCGGATGGCGGATGGAATCTGGTGGGCGGCGGAGATCATCTTCGCCAGTCCGGTGGGAGCCCCAGTGGGGGGAAAAAACAAAACGCGATCATGCTACAACGCAGCTCGTGCTGCTGGGGGTTCGCCTTTAAGCATTGACCCCTGCTGCGCTTTGCGCCAATGGCTCAGTTTGGGCGCTATTGCGACACGCCTCCAGGAGCAGCGATGGAGACGGATTTACAGCAGGAGTGCGAGGGGAGACCCGAATCATGCTAAAAGATTCGCGCAGCACTGACTGAATGGGTGCCAGGCCTCAAACCAACTTGAACAACTAAGCGTTCGAGAGCTCGCCCTATGTTAACCTGCGTCCAGAGCGCGAGTGCGCCTGGTTATTGCTGTTGGGGCGGACGTGTGTTGTCGTTCAGCTTCATCCCCTTACTGCAAACAATCCGCTTGAGACTGTCACGGACATGCATTATTTATTTATTATCCTAGCAGATGAGAAGAAGGCACTTGGACAGCCTCGCATCTCGACGAGGCGATTGTCCCGGTCTGACGTTGCGGAAGCTGCAAAGGAGGAAGACAGCCAGTCAGACGAGCCTGCACCTGGCCCACTGGCTTCCAGCTGGCTCAGCCGGTTACCAAAAGGGCGAGACGGAAAAGGGCCAACGCACAGCAGAAGCTATGTGCCGAAGCGCTCGCCGAGGCAAGCGCTCCACTGGAAGCGGATGCGCAGTGAATGCTGCAATTGGCGACGAGGTAAAAGTTGATGCCGTTGCCCGAAAAGCCGAAGCTAAAGAAAGAGAAAACAAGGCCGTGGCCAAAAAGTCTGCCATCTAACAGACAATGGAAGAAATCGAAGGTGAAGAAATGGAGAACAAGGCCATTGCTGCAAAAGCGGGCGTGAGCTTTGACGCACGGGTCGCCCCCGCAAAGGTTGGGGCGTCCGCCCAGGCGGCATCCGCGATGCAGGAGTCAGCGCGACCCTGCGAGGCACCCCTTGCAAGCGTCGGGAAACCTCCGAACCCCCCGCCGCAGGCAGGGATTCGGCAGGATAGCGCTCCTAGCCCAATGCCTCGCGCCCCGAAGGTAGCTGCCACTGGCGCAGCCGGTGGTGTTCCCTCCACTCCGACTCGAGGCGCATCGGGAGGTAGCGCCGCTGGCCAGACTGCGGGACAGGCGACCCCCGACGCCCGGCAATCGCCGATATCAATAGCCGACGGGAGGGACAAATGGGAGAATAACCCGAACGCGCCAGAAGCAATCGGTCCTGTTTTGAAGAACTTGGCGACTGTTTGGAATTTGCAATTCCCTAATGCATCATTGGCAAACGTTGATCGCACACGGATTGCTATGCCTAAGTTGATAGACTTCTTGCTCCGCGCGCCAGAAAATGAGCATATGATGATCCGTATTTTCACGCAGATGACAGGTATTCTCGCAATAATTCCAGACCTCGGTCAATGACAGGAATGAGCGGATCCTGATGAAGGTGCTGGCCGACCTGAACGAGAGTTCTCCGTGCGAAGAGTACATTGCATTCGAAAAAAGGTGGCGCTGGGCATTCAGCTTATCCCAGGCGGCATGAATTTCGACCCCTTATGCATCCCCAGATCCAAGGGATGTGGGCATGGGTGTTTTTAGATTCTGCGGGGCGGCCATTGGCATGGCCGGGGGCGCAGGCGGTGCTGCTGCGGGCTCAGCTGGAGATGCGCAACCTGCTGTTGCTCAGACTACGCCAGAGCCCCCAGCGCCGAGTACTGTCGACCCCGATGAAACAGCGTCCGACCTTGACACGAGCACCGACCTGTCAACCGCTCTCAAGGTCTTCGGACATTTCTGCCCAGGTGTCTGCCCACCGCCCCCGGAGACGATTCAGTCGCCTCGGGGGAAAGCGAACGATGCGTGGGCCCATCCTCGGAAGGCGAATTTCATGACAGAAGGGCAGGGCTTGCGTTTTCTCGAGCGGGGGAAGGGTCTGACTTCGGGGCGAGGATGTATTCGGACAAATCCCTGACCGCATTCAACGCCAGATTGCCTGGGCACACAATGCTGGGACTGCAGCAGGGGAAATAATGGCCCCCAGCTTTTGCGCGTTCCAATCTCCACGCGCCATGACACAATTTTAACGAGATCCGATTTTCGCTTTGCCGAAGAACTACCCAAACGAGGACCACTCGCACACGAATTGCGGTATATCTACGCAAAATGGGGATTACATGGGATCTTCGAGAGCAGCCTATCCTGAAGGCGCTCGCACCGATTGAAGTTTGACAATCTCCAGACGCATGCGCCCATGGCTCTGGTGAGAAGGATTCTTGGGCTCATGTGAGCGAGTGAAGCGAGACGAACGTCAAACGAATGGGTGAGCTCATTGTACATTTGTTTCGGCATTCCACGTCCGGCATCACGAACACTGGGGGGTTGTTGTCACTTCGCAGCGCTCATGGATTGTCTGATTATGGACGGATGCTATTTTCGCACTCTTCCGCTTGCGATGCATGCATTATCCGCGCTCCCACCAGACACTTCACATCCTGATATGAATCGAGTCCAGAAGAGATAACGGCTCATGGATGTGCACTGCCCTGCGCTATCTTAATCAGAGCCACGCAGTGGCACTCCGTTCCCACTGTTGACGTAGAGCGAACGCGCGTACCGCATGATTACCACAATTAGGGTGCAGAAGCATGGTGCGTTGATACACATCACAACAAAAGAATCAGCAACGCGTTCGCAGTCAGGTGACATCAGTACACCAGAGAAGAATACTGGACTGCTTGATTGCCCTGCGTATTGCAACTTGTTCAGACTCCTCCCTATCGCCGCTGGCGGTTTTCCCTTGCAGTTGTTCGATCGCCCCCTGATTGGCTCAGCCAGTCGGGGCAGCCTGCCAGTGCAGAGATGGTACCGTCAACACAATGTCGCCTTGGCAAGGCAGGGGGAAATCTGGCAGGAGTCGCTGATCTCCTATCGCCGTGAACTTCAGGACAGTTCGCCCCACTCACAAGAAGGAGCGGGGTGGGATTGCTATCCCGCGAAAGGGTGATCTACGGCAACAAGTTTCGAATGATCCCTGCTGGTTCGATATTCACCAGGGAGATCCCGAAACGGGCAGATATCGATACGATCGCCCTTTGTACCCACTCCGGCAATGACGATGATGCTTCATTCTCTACGACGTGGAATACAGTCTGTGATATAAAGTGGGCGCAAGAGGAAATAAAGCTGGAACCAAGTAGCATTGTGGCTTTCGTCAAATGAGACATTCATCGACAACAACGATGGGCACGTGCGTGACCGACCACGGGGGGATGATGGCAGATATGTTGCAGGCGGCTGCGCAGTTTCCGCGCTGGCATGCGTCAGTGTCCACAGTGCGACGCAATGGTGGAGCGGCACCAGAAACCTCGTGCGCACCACGAAACGCCATCGATTGAGGAAAAAGACACGAGCCTCAAAGCGAGAGACCACTACCGGTGGCTTGAGGAGCTGTACTTAGTAAGGCCGAGTTCTCTTAGCCTGCAGGACAGGCGAGTGGGACATGATATGATAACTCCTCACAGACCGTCAGTTCCAATCTGAAGATGTATGAGATGCATCAGAACCAGTGGTTCAACGCAGAGTTGAGGATGGCAAAGTCAGAGGCGGGTGCGTTTTGCCTTGCCGAGGAAATGTGTACATATAAGAGGCAAATTCCCAAATCATTGAAACATTCGAATGGAGGTTTATAGCATGCAACGCCTGGAGGACTGACGATGCCAAGGCGGCAGACTGGTGGCTTATCATCTGGAGGCATTTGGACCCAACGGAGGTGCCGATGGAATGCCCTTTTCACTGTGCGTCTATCTGGCCAAGCGCGGGGGACAGCGCAACCGCGCCGAGAGGTGGGCGGCATATATGGGAAGATAACCTCATCGCGGACGGGGCGGATCTTCCCGCGGCAACTTGGCTAGTGAGTGGTTGCGCAGCTAAGATGGAGAATCTTAGATTCGCAATGATCCTTACTTTCGCATCGATCACTCCATCGCGAATGTGAAGGATCCAGTGTCTAGCCGCAACTTTTTTTCCTGAAGGCTTCGCAAGACAGAGACATGTGGAGTTCATGGACCTCGGCCCCGGCCGCCCAGACTATTGCATTGTCGATCGCGAGCATTTGGACAAACCAGACAGAGGAGGGCTCCTGTTCCTTGTTTCTGAAGAAGACGCCGAGTACCGGCGAGGACTCTGAAGAAAAATTGGAATTCGAACGCGGAGTTGGCCGAGAAGTTCCATGAACGCGCGCGCCTCCGTTTTTCTGTGGACGCCTTTTCTCCCAGACATTCTCTTCAACAGCTTCTGATTTGTCGGGCGACCCAGGGGCGGCAATTTCTGTCGACGCTTCGGGGAATTCGTTGATCACGACCGCAGCCAAGCTCGCGCACTAATGCGTGGCGGTCGACCCAACGCGCGACGACAATGTTCAGGGACTCGTCGCGGCAAGGACAGCCAAACTCCACGATGGTTTCTGGTGGGAGAATGTCAAGCTTGAGCTGCTTGATCACGAGCGTGATGAACATCATCAGAGAACGCATGATGGAATTCGTCATACATGGGCTTTACGTCGCGCGCCCCGCGGAAATGCAGCTTCTCCTGAATGGCCGAGAGAACTGGAGGAAATGCCGCGCCGAGGTAAGAGTCGATTATCGCCTGCAACACATGCGGATACATTCATGCGAGTTCGATAATAAGATAAGGGATGCAATCAGGAGTTCTGACCCGTTGGATACAGTGATCTCGGGATTGGGGCTCAGCCTCAAGACCAAGATGCGCGCGAATCCGTGACCGATCCAGACTGCGATGGCAGACGTCGCCAACCAGGCCAAATTGAAATATCAACTTCAAAGTGAAAACCTTGATGCGTGGACTTGCTCGGTTGCCAAACATGGGCAGCGAAATATCGTAATTGCCATCGGAATCGGGCGTTCATCTGACGGCCCAGCCGGCGATGGGATATCCGCGAGCCGCGCAACGCAGTATGCTGAGACGACCGATGGGGCAGTCGAAGAATCACCCAATCCAGAAGTCGCTCCGAGTCCGACGGAGAAGCCCGCTGCGGAGCCTGCCACCAACTCAGTCGGAGGGGTTTTTACGCCGGCCTTGCCAGAATCAATGGAAGCTTAGACTGAGGACGCCGATGGGCACTGACTCGGTCGCTGCTCCTGCGCCGGCTGCCTCTCGTCTTCCGTCTGCTCCCGCGCCGCCCGCGCGGGGGGGCGCGATGGCCGCCGCCTCCGATGGGCGCTCTTTCCGTGATGGCGCGCGCGCGCAGCCCCAGCGGGGCCCGCCAACGGCGTCGCCGAGGCCGAGGAGCTGGAGCCGCAATGCAGAGTCGAGGCTGGCTGAGGCCGCGACCCCCTCCGCAGCGACGCCGCCGCGGCGTCGCCAAGTGCGCGATGGGCAAAGGGCGGAGCGTCAGACGTCGAGCAGTTACTCGACGCAGAACAACTACCAGCGTGGTCAATCTCGGGATCGCTGAAATGCGATCATTATGAGTATGGTGGAGAATGGGTGTACAATGATGTCAAACGGACGCGGGATCGCTGCTCGTCGGAGGAGCACGCCGCCGCCTGCGACTGCAATGGGAATTACATTTCGCGCCCTTCAAGGCGAAGGGGCAGAACGCTGGCGGAGGCCCCGCCGCAGCGGCGCTACATGGAGAAGAAGGAAAGGCAAAGTACCTGCGCAAGAAATCCAACGTTCATTTTTAAACCTGTGAACTCATGTGCGGAGCACGTCGGCCCACTTGTACCTTACTTGTGGGAGGTCCGGCGGCATCATCGGCACCCCTGCCTTGGCGTTGTAAAATGTTTTGGAGGTTGGCGCAAGGGCGGGGGCCAATGCGCCCTGGGGGATGCCGGGGGACCTCGGCGCTCTCTAGGCGTGGGGCGAAGTGCGCAGCCTACGCGGCCCGCAGCGGGGGGAGTTGTCATGGCTCTCTCCCCGCCCGCTGGCCGCCGCCGCTGCCCGCAGCTGTTGGAGATCTCTGAAAAGATTGGCTCAAAAACCGAGCCAGGGGAGGGAAACCGGAGCCCGGGTCGTCGCGTCGTCGCCATTCCCTCCTCCTTGCGCCTTCACTTTTCTATATCAGCTTAACGGAAGGTTGGTTTTTGAGGAACCCAATTCGTTGGCACATTATGAGCGGTGAGACCCTTATTGTACCATCATCATTGTATCCCACTTTCGCCGGGAAACACGCTCTTCTGGCGAATGGCTTGCGCGGTTGTCGGGGTGACACGTGTCACCCCTGTGTTGTTTCACGCAGTAGAGCCCCATGTTGGCGCCCAGAATCGGAATGCAACATTTGGTTTTTCTCACGCGGTTTTCGAGGTGACGCGTGTCCCCCCTTTGTAGTTTCACATTGTATTAGCCCCATGCTGGCGCCCAGAATGCGAATGCAACATTTGGTTTTTCTCACGCGGTTTTCGAGGTGACGCGTGTCCCCCCTTTGTAGTTTCACATTGTATTAGCCCCATGCTGGCGCCCAGAATGCGAATGCAACATCTGGTTTTCTCACGCGGTTTTCGGGGCGACACGCGTCACACTTGCGCTGTCTCTCGCAGTGGAGCCCCATGGTGGCGCCCACAGTACGAGTGAAACATTTCTGGTTTCCTGACGCGGTTTTCGGGGTGACGCGTATCATCTTTGTGTGTTTCCACACATTGAAGCCCCATGTTGGCGCCCAGGATACAATTGCATTTCTGAGATTTTCGCACGCGGTTTCCGGGGTGGCGCGTGTCACTCTTGTGATGCTTCACGCGATAAAGCCCCATGATGGCGCCCATCATACGACTGAAACAATCGTTTTTTCTCGCGCGGCTCTCGAGATGACACGTGTCACCCTTGTGCGGTCTCACGTTGTATGGCCCAATGTTGGCCCCCAGGTTACGAGTGCACCAATTGGTTTTTCTCACGCGGTGTTCGGGGTAACGCGTGTCACCCCGTGTGGTTTCACGCTGTATGGCGCCATGTTGGCGTCCAGAAAACACATGGAACAATTTGTTTTTCCCACGCGACTTTCGGGATGACACGTGCCACCGCTGTGTGGTTTCGCACCGTATGGGCCCCAGTTGGCGGCCAGAGTACGAGTGAAACATTTTTGTTTGTCGCGCGACTTTCGGGGTAACACCTTTGTGACCCTTGTTGGCCCCTTGTTGGCCCGGTTTTCGGGGTGACGCGTGTCCCCTTTGTGTAGCTCCGCAACATGTGGGCGCCGAGAATAAAGTGAGCAACGGTGCTTTTCTCACGGATTTCGGGGTGACACGTGTCGCCCCTGTGTGGTTTCACACTCTCTGGTTCCATGTTGGCGCCCAGAATACGAGTGAAACATCGTTGGTTTTCTTCGCGGTTTTCGGGGTGGCACGTGTCACCTCTGTGTGGTGTCACACTGTTTGGCCCCATGTTGGCGCCCGTATACAAGTGACAAAATGTTATTCTCACATGTTTTTTGGGGTGACACGTGTCATTCTTGTGTGGTCTACGAATGCAGCATTTTTACCTAACAGCTTTTGCTGATAGGTTTCTAGTGGTGTCAAAAGAGAGCATCTGGACTCCACAGGGGGGTCTGGGCGGGTGCCGGGGAGGAGAACCGGGAACAGAACCGGGAACAGAGCCGGGCTCGCTTTTCGCCAACAGTCACACACTTCGTGCTCTTCGACCTCCCAGAACTCCATTCCCGGGCGACATTCTGGATGCCCGGAGGCAACTGTAGGCCACTTCGTGCTCTTCGACTTCCCAGAACCCCATTCCCGGGCCACATTTTGGATACCCGGAGCCAACTGTAGGCCACTTCGTGCTCTTGGACTTCCCAGAACACCATTCCTGGGCCACATTTTGAATGCCCGGAGCCAACTGTAGGCCACTTCGTGCTCTTCCACTTCCCAGAACTCCACTCCCGGGCCACTGTTGCTGCTGCTAGTGTAGCTATTGCTATTGCAACTACTGGCAGTGCCACTGCGACTGCCGCTGATGTTGCCACTGCGACTGCCACTGCGAATCCGAATGCCAGGCTGAGGCTGAGGCAGGCTGAGGCTGAGGCCGAGGCCGACGGCAGACTGAGGCTGAAGCTGAAGCAGGCTGAGGCAGAGGCAGGCTGAGGCTGAGGCTGAGGCTGAGGCAGGCTGAGGCTGAGGCTGAGGCTGATGCAGGCTGAGGCTGAGGCAGGCTGAGCCTGAGGCCGAGGCTGAAGGCAGACTGAGGCTGAGGCTGAAGCTGGCTGAGGCTGAGGCTGAGGCAGGCTGAGGCTGAGGCTGAGGCTGAGGCTGAGGCTGATGCTGAGGCAGGCTGAGGCTGAGGCTGAGGCTGAGGCTGAAGGCAGCTGAGGCTGAAGCAGGCTGAGGCTGAGGCTGAGGCAGGCTGAGGCTGAGGCTGAGGCAGGCTGAGGCTGAGGCTGCTGCTGAGGCTGAGGCTGAGGCTGAGGCTGAGGCAGGCTGAGGCTGAGGGCTGAGGCTGAGGCTGAGGCCGAGGCTGAAGGCAGACTGAGCTGAGGCTGAAGCAGGCTGAGGCTGAGGCTGAGGCAGGCTGAGGCTGAGGCAGGCTGAGGCTGAGGCTGAGGCAGGCTGAGGCTGAGGCTGTGACTGCGACTGCCGTTGCCACTGCGACTGTCATCGCGAATGCGACTACGACTGCGAGAACAGCAGAATTCTACAACTGGATTCCCATCCGAATCTTAAGGGGAATGCTTCCAGATATGCTCCTACACATCGCTGTTAGGTTGCTTTGCCGGGATAATTACTTAACAGCGAAGACTGATAGGTTTCTAATGGGATCAAAAGAGAGCATCTGATGACTCCCCAGGGGGGTCTGGGCGGGAGCCGGTCAGGCGAGGGCCGGGCTCGTTTTAACCAAACAGTCACACACTTCGTGCTCTTCGACCTCCCAGAACTCCATTCCCGGGCCACATTTTGAATGCCCGGAGCCAACTGTAGGCCACTTCGTGCTCTTCGACTTCCCAGAACTCCATTCCCGGGCCACATTTTGGATGCCCGGAGCTAACCGTAGGCCACTTCGTGCTCTTCGATTTCCCAGAACTCCATTCCCGGGCCACATTTTGGATGCCCGGAGCCATCTGTAGGCCACTTCGTGTTCTTCGACTTCCCGGAACCCCATTCCCGGGCCACATTTTGGATACCCGGAGCCAACTGTAGGCCACTTCGTGCTCTTGGACTTCCCAGAACACCACTCCCGGGCCACATTTTGAATGCCCGGAGACAACGTTACGCCACTTCGTGCTCTTCCATTTCTCAGACTTCCAAGACTCATCATCTTCATCATCATCATCGTCCCCGTAGCCTTCTTGGCTACAGCCCTGCTTTCGAAGATTTCCTTTCAAAGGAATTGCGCAGCGCCTACTGCACACCTTAATGCCAGGACATGCTGATAGTTCTCGGTCTGGCGGCGGTGCTCCTGACCCTGCTGCATTGAACAGCGGTGCTCCTCAGCCTGCGGCAGGGAACAGCGCTGCTCCTCAGCGTGCTGCATCCTCTGCAAACGCTCGTCGAGCACGTGAAGCAGTTCGGCCGGATACCGAAGCGAAATAAAGGAACGTCCGAACAAGAACGGGCCGAAAACAAGTTGGCCAAACGTTTCTCGGACCATCGCGACCGCATCCCCGAAGACATTTTGCATGAACTGCGGGCCTTGGGCTGTGCTGATCAGCAGACGGAGACCGAGGAGCTCAAGCGGAAGCAGAATACCGAGGAGCTCATGCAGCAAAAGCGAGACAAGACCGAGGAGCTCATGCAGCAAGTGCGAGACCTCGGCCGCCACCCGAAGGGGTATGCCGGGCGTAGCCTCGAGAGCAGGGCGCCGAGCTCCAGGCCCACGCCGCTCCTCAGTGCGCTCCTCTTCCGTTTGCGAGATGTTTTCCAAGATTTGGTTGGAGGCCGAGAAAGACGGACAGAACAAATCCAAGTAGCGCGGTCATCATCCCATCATCCTCCTCAATCATCACATCATCATCATCATCATGGCTTCGCCGAGCACCCCGGTGGAGACTCAGGTTTACGGGTCCGTGCCCATACTACTACTACTACTACTACTACTACTACTACTACTACTACTACTACTACTACTACTACTACTACTACTACTACTACTACTACTACTACTACTACTACTACTACTACTACTACTAACTACTACTACTACTACTACTACTACTACTACTACTACTACTACTACGACTACTACTACTACTACTACTACTACTACTACTACTACTACTACTACTACTACTACTACTACTACTACTACTACTACTACTACTACTACTACTACTACTACTACTACTACTACTACTACTACTACTACTACTACTACTACTACTACTACTACTACTACTACTACTACTACTACTACTACTACTACTACTACTACTACTACTACTACTACTACTACTACTACTACTACTACTACTACTACTACTACTACTACTACTACTACTACGACTACGACATCACACTAAATCCATTCATGGGAGTGCCTGTTTTGGAGCTACATTCATTGATGCAAGTGTGTCGTTTGAGGCTCAACCCGTTGATAGCAGTGTCTCGTTTGGAACCACATCCGTTGATAGCAGTGTCTTGTTTAGACCTCAGTGCATTTATACAAAGATCTCGTTTGGAGATACCGTTATCGAAAGCAGCGTTTCTTCTGCTAGTACCACTGCCCCCATCACTCCTACTCGTTCACTCCACACACTACAACTACTACTTCACTGTTACCACTACTACCATCACTACTACTTCTACTGCTACTACTACTGTTACTATTACTTATGCTGCTGCTGTTGCTGCTGCTAGTGTAGCTATTGCTACTGCAACTACTGGCAGTGCCACTGCGACTGCCGCTGATGTTGCCACTGCGACTGCCACTGCGAATCCGAATGCGACTGCGAGAACACAAGAATTCTACAACAGCGCTCTTACATGAATACCACAGGCAATGTTTCCAGCTATGCTTCTACACATCGCTGTTCGGTTGCTTTGCCGGGATATTTGTTTCACACTGTTTTCGGGCTGACACGGGTCACCCCTGTGCTGTTTCTCGCCGTAAAGCCCCACGCTGGCGCCTAGCTTACGAGTGGAACACGTGTCTTTTCTCACATGGTTTTTTTCCCAGGGCCAAGAACCAAAAGGCACCATCTCTGAGTGGGGATCACGGCGCCTAGGAGTCAAAGGAAGCCGTTCTCGGGCTGAGGCCACGGGAAGGATCGGTGGCGCCCAGAAAATCAAGCGGAGCGCCTTCCACGCCCACCTGAAGGACATGCGCTTGGCCGGGGCGGCGGCGCCCTTGCCGCGGTCGTCGTCGACCTCGTCGGTGTCGTCGTCGACCTCGTCGTCGTCGTCGTCCTCGGGCTGCGGCCGCGGGGGAGGGTGGGTCCCTGTGGCGAGCGGCGCCCTGGAATCAACAGGCGCAATTTCCAGGCTGACCCAGAGATCCAACGTATTGAAAAAATCAAGGGGGACGTTTTTCGCACATTTCGGCCTCCAGAGGCCCTCGCCGAGCCTCGGGACCGTCAAAAAAAACGACTCAGGATGAAAAACTGGTCCTGGGGAATGGGTCGAGACTTCGGAGACCCCATATTGAAAAAATCACGACATCGGATCTCTGGGGAGGCCGCGGGGGAGGGTGGGTCCCTGTGGCGAGCGGCGCCCTGGAATCAAGAGGCGCAATTTCCAGGCTGAGGCCACGGGGGAGGGCGGGTTCCCGTGGCGACCGGCGCCCAGGAGTGCGTGCGAGATTGAAAAGTAGGGCCTGTCCAGCAGGAAGAGACGGTGTCGAGAATTCAGGAGGCCTCATTCTCGGACCTGGTCCGACTTTGAACCAGAATTTGGTCCGGAATCAGCTCCCTCTGTTAAATTAGTGCTCGAGTTTTACATTCGTGTGCCACTTACAACTGTCGCATACAATTTAACACTGTCGCATGTTAGTTTATATTTTAAAATGCCACGTGCAATTTACAACTGTACGCGACGCTTGAATTTGATTAGGGCCTCCACGGGCGCAGGCCAGGAACAAAAGAACAGATGACCTCAGACTGGCCCGCTCCCCCTCCCGTGGCTCTGCGCGGGGGCGCGTGCGAGTGTGAGCGTGTGAGCGGTCGGTGTGCGAGTGGCTCTGAGTGCGGGTGGTTCTGCGCCTGAGTGGGCGAAAGGGTCTGAGTGTGAGTGGGTGGTCGGAGTGTGTGTGTGTGTGTGTGAGTGGTCGGTGAGTGTGAGTGGGTCCGAGCGTGAGTGTGTGTGTGTGTGTGGGTGGTCGGTGTGTGAGTGGGTGGTCGGTGAGTGGGTCTGAGTGTGAGTGGGTGGGTCTGAGTGTGAGTGGGTCTGAGTGTGTCGGTGTGTGAGTGGGTGGTCGGTGAGTGTGTGTGTGTGTGTGAGTGGTCGGTGTGTGAGTGGGTGGTGTGTGGTGGGTGGTGAGTGTGAGTGGGTCGGTGTGTGAGTGGGTGGTGAGTGAGTGGGTGGTGAGTGGGTGGTGAGTGTGAGTGGGTGGTGAGTGTGAGTGGGTGGTGTGAGTGGGTGTGAGTGGATCGGTGAGTGTGAGTGGGTCTGAGCGTGAGTGTGTGTGTGAGTGGTCGGTGAGTGTGAGTGGGTCTGAGTGTGGGTCTGAGTGGGTCCGAGACGGGTGCGCTCGGAGTGTGAGCGAGTCTGCGTCTGGACAAGTCAGAGAGTGTGTGTGTGTGTGCGTGTGCGTGTGCGTGTGCGTGTGCGTGTGCGTGTGCGTGTGCGTGTGCGTGTGCGTGTGCGTGTGCGTGCGTGCGAGTGCGTGATAGCCGTAACCTTGTCTCAGGATGCGGGGATAAGTTCGCGACGCGGCAGTTTGGGCGCCCCCCCGCAGATGGTAGAGCCAATAGGGTTCAGCCGCATCGGGACCGCCGGGCCCTCTTGAGGCTCCTTCGGGCCCTCTGAAGGGCTTTCGGAGCCTCACCGTGCCGCCTCTGCGACCACCCTCGCCTTCTTCGGGCTTCTCGTGGGCGCACTTCTGTGTTCGTTTCGGGGGGCCTCTCGGAACCCTCTTCGAGCCGCTCTGGGGTCCCCTCAGGGGCGAGGGGCTAACCTCTTGCCCAATTCCGGATCATCTTGGAGCGCGCAGGAGCCCCTCCCGAACCCATCTTCGGCCGCCACCTGGCAGCCTGTCGGAGCCCCCGCGTGGCAGCGGGGCAAGTCTGGGGTCCGTCTTGATGCTCTTGTTGGGGCTTCTTCTGGACCCATTGGAGCACTTTTGGAGGCCATTTTGGCATCACTCTGGGAGCCGTTCCTGAGACTCCTGCGGCCTTCCTCTGGGGCCTTCTCAGGGGACGTCTTAGGGCCCTGTCGGTTGTTCGCTTCGAGGCCCTTCGGGGCTTTTCATTTTCTGTTCGGGACCTTACCCGGGATCTCTTGGGGCCACTTTGGGGACATCTTCGGGCCGTCTTGGGACGCCTCTTCAGGCCCTTCTGTGCCCCGCCCTCTGCCTTTTTGGGCCCTGTTCGAGCCTTTCGAGGCGTTCTTGGGGTCGTCTTGGACTGCCCTTCGGCGTTTTCCTGGACCCCCCTTGGGGCGCTCTCGGGGTCTCGTACAACACCTCGTCTTGAATCGTCTCTGTTCGGCTCATGCTCTTGATTCATGTGCCTTGGTCCCCATGTTCGAACAATGTTAGGGTAGCTCTGGCCGTTGCGTGTTTGCGTACGTATGTGCACGCAGCTGTGGCATTGTCAAAGGCCAGAGCTTGTTAAACCCTACGGGGGCGAAGCCCGCGCGTGGTTCTAATGTATACATACACAACTATATACGTTGTGATTTCTGAACTTCTCGGTGCCTGTGAAGGCCTCCATAGGCTTCTGGTTTCGGGAAATGCATGGACCTCCCGAGACCTCTGGGAGCCTGCGGGGGCTCGCGGAGGCGTAGGAGGCGGAGGCTGAGAAGGATGAGACTGAAGATTGCGTAGGATTAGTGATGTGAGGAGGGGAAGGACGAGGTGAAGGTGAAGGAGGTGGAGGAGGAACATTAGTACCATGCAGCGCTGGTGAATCAATATGGGTTTGATGATGACGATTAGGAGGAGGAGGAGCAGGAGGAGGAGGAGGAGGGCGACCACGACGGCGGCGGCAACGACGACGACTAACCATTTGTTGGGGAAGCGTGGTTGTGAGTTGGGTGTCGTGCCCCATCTTTCCAGCTTTGAGGCATCGTATCTGACTGCACGCCAGACTTGCACCAATGCGTCACGATGCGAAGTGCATCTGAGAGGTGACACGCTCGTCCATTTTGTCACCAGCCGATCTCAGTACGATATCTCCCTCCTTGCGCTGTCCTGGCACACCTCTCATACATATATATATATATATGTAGGTGTATGTGTATATATATGTATATATATATATATATTATTCCTCGTTCATACTTGGTGTACCCCGCATATCTACCGATCTTGTTGTCCCTCTTTTTGTCCTTCTCCATCTCCATCATCTCCTCTATCTCCCAATCCCCTTCCTTCTCATTCCCTTCATCTATCCTTTTCCCTCTTTCTCTCCCAATGCCCTTCCCGCTCGCCCTTTACCGTTTGCTCTTTCCCTGGCAACCATGTGGCCGGGGCCAGGAGGGGTGCGAGAAGACTATGCACCACATCGTCGAGGAAATGGGACTGCAGGATTGTGGCTGAAGAGAATCAACTAGGGAGAAGGGGTTTTGGAGGAGGAGGGGGAGGTTGAGGCGGAGCTGGATGAGCGCGGCAGGTCAAGCTTGACCACACTTTGGGGGGCCTATCCACGAGGCCCGCACAGAGAAACATTTCAAAGTGTCCCCTCCTGTCTCCTTAAAGTTCTTGTTGGCAGATGATCACATGTGTCGTCAGTCCATCGATGTCGCGGCCGGTTGGGCAGCCCTCCGCTTGTTCGCCGGTTCCACTCTTTCCATCAGTCCAATTTCTATCAGTTTCTTGATGCTAGCAAGCGGCAATTGGTATTTTATGTCAGCTTCTGGTGAACCATGGTCGGAATTTGAACTCGAGTTCGTCGAGAGGCACAATTGAACGTTACGGCGCCGCGCGCCCATGCCCGCACGCAGTCGCGCTCCTCCCCCTCCCCTCCTCCTCCTCCTCCTCCTCCTCCTCCTCCTCCTCCCTCCTCCTCCTCCTCCTCCTCGCTCCTTCTCCTCGCTCCTCCTCCTCCTCCTCCTCCTTCTCCTCCTCCACCTTTCTGCTGCTGCTCATCTTTCTCTCTCGGCTCATGGCGTCTTGCGTGTTTCCTGTCCGTCGAGCCGAGCATCCGCTGTGGCGCCTCTCGCTGCTTGTTGGCCTCGAGGCCCGGCCCGCTTGCCTCTCCTGCACGGGGGCCTGGTTGGGGAGCGTGCCCTGCGCGAGGCACGACTGCCCTCGCAGTTGCCCCCCTTTCCTCCTCTTGGACCTGCCTCTTCGGAGGCAGGCCGTCGTCCTGGCCCCAGTCCTCGCCTCTCCTCCGGGCCCTCTCGGATCCTCTCCACTCCTGGGCCTCTCCGCCGGCGCAGCCGGCACGGCGCTGTGGCCGCGCCCGCCCGGGACTTCGCACGCGACGAAGCTTTTCAGAGGCCAGCAACATATGTACACGTACGCGGTTAGTTTCCCCTGGAGTGCGGTTCAACGCGGACGTTCGTGCAGGCAAGACCGCGGAGGGCGTACATGTACATATGTCGTTGCTCGCCCAGCTTTGTCTGGGCACCTGGGCGCTCCTGCAGTCCAGGCGCTGGAGCAGGGAGCTCTTTGGGCTCAGGAGGGGCTCGGGTCTGCGGGCCGGTCCTCCGATTCGGGCCCGGGGGGCCTCTTCGTGGCCGAGGCTCGCCGTGGCCAGACGAGCCCGTCGTTCCTTACTCGGTGCTCCTCCTGCTAGCACGACGGCCGCTGTTGCCGACGTGGGCTCCTGGCAGCCGTTGGTCCACCCGTCGGCGCAGCCATTGGCTCGATCTCGTTCTTCTGACCCAGGCTGCTCAAAGTCCCAACTCCAGAGTCTGAGAGGCCAACATCGGCGCCCTGGCGCCAACCCGCTGCACCCGTGTAGGTGCCTTCTGCGGGACTGTCTGTCTGTCTGTCGGCGCAACCCGCCAGGCCCCGCACGCGTACGGCATCCTCGACGTCAGGGAGGCCTCGGTCGGCGGCAGGACGCCGGCACCGCTGGCGAAGAGGGGGGCTGCTCGGCTCTTCGGCTGCCTCTCTGGAGGAGGAGTTTGGGGGGGGGCGTCGAGAAGGATGGAGGAGGAGGAGGAGGAGGAGGAGGAGGAGGAGAAGGAGCAGGAGCAGGAGGAGGAGGAGGAGGAGGAGGAGGAGGTGCTGGAGGAGGAGGAGGAGGAGCAGCAGCAGGAGAAGAAGGAGGAGGCAGGGTGCCGGCAGAAGGATGCTTCCAAGCTGCGGCGACGCACTCCGGCACTGCTGCCCTCGAAGATAACGAAGGAGACGGTGCCCAAGACGCGGTTCCTGGGGGCAGGGGAGCCAAACGCTGTTTGGGCCCAAGACCTCGCAGCCAGTGCCGAGGCGGCTCCCCGCGCATCCGTCGCCGGGGGCGGGCCTTCTGCGCGCCGAGGGCCTTGGTCGGAGGCGGCGATCGGGGCGAACAGCCCAGGGGCGGGCACGACACGCATTCGTCGGGGAGCCTCGCCGGAGACACGGAGCATCGGCGCCCCGGGATAGCCGGAGGCAGCGATTGAGAACCCCCTTTTCTGGCGCAGCGGTCACGCATCCAGCGCCTGGAAGCGGTGGCCTGGCACCCTGGCACCTGGCCGTTGCTTCGCATTTCTCTGGCGCCCACTGGCCCCTGGAGCCCTCCCGCTGCGGCTCCAGAGTGGGCGGCAGCGAGGCGGCCACGCGGCGAAGCCTCGGCGGAACCCCAAGTGGCCGGCGGCATGCGGCCACGGGCGGCGACGCAGCGAAACCTCGGCGGACCAGTCCTTGTCCTTGGCGGCAGAGGCAGGGCCCCCGAAGGGCAAGCGCTGCTTGCGGAGTTGCAGCGTTCTCGCCTTGTCGGGCCCGCCGCCCCGTGGCCGCCCCGTAGCCGCCTCGTTGCCGCACACTCGGGGGGTTTGCTGAGGTTTCGCCGAGTCGCCGCCTGTGGCCGCCTCGTTGCCGCCCACCTGGTGGGTCCGCCGAGGTTTCGCCGCCTCGCCGCTCGTGGCCGCGTCGCGGCTGGGCCGAGGGCTGGCGATAGGCGCCGGAAGGGGAGCCAGCCCGAAGGGGAACAACGAAAAGACAAGAGTCTGAGGAGAGGAAGAGGTAGAGGAGGAGGTAGGCGTCAAGCAAGGAGGAAGGGTGAGGAGGGCGAGGGCGAGGAGGAAGAGGATGAGGTAGAGGAGGGTGGCGACGAGTAAGGAGGGCGGTTGAGGAAGGCGAGGGTGTGGACGAGGTGAGAGAGGGTGAGGAGGGCAAGGGCGAGAAGGAGGAGGGGGCGGAGGCGGAAGGGGTGATTCGGCCCCAGGTGGCGCGTTTGCAAAGAAAAGCCAATGTTTTTCCCATGCCATGAACTATGTTTTTTTAATGGTCTCGGCACTCACTACATTTTATGTGTATATATAAATACACATACATAGTTGCACATTCATTTTTACACACACACACACGTATATATATATCTATACATATATAGGGCTGCCGTCTTTGCCGCTGACCCCAGCCGTAGTCTCAGCTGTAGTAGATGTAGTAGCGATCGTCTCGTCTGTAGTGGCAAAGGCAGTCGCAATCGCAGTCCTTATCGTAACATTCTGCGGCCACATGGAAGTTGGCATGAGGCTGCGCAGCCAGGGTCTAAGACGTCAGCGCCCTTTTTGAGAACATGTATGTTGGCGTGCGTTGGTTGAGGCCAATGATCCGTATACATCTCGCCTCAGGCATGGCGTTTGGCAGAGGCTAATAATCCGTAGGCATCTCATCGCAGGCACTTGCATCACATACTTGGGAGTTGTACGGCATATCGGGAGTCTGTACAAACTGTGTTGGACAGTTGTCTTGGTGAGTTTTTTTTGCCGTGCGCGGCCCTTTCGGATTCGTTTGGGCGGAGCGGAAGCTGCATGCACTTCTATCACCGAGCGGCGAGACCTGGTCTGAGCCGTCATGCGTCACTTGCCCAGGAGGGGAGGAGGTGGGGAAACAGGACAGGACAAGGAGAGAGGGGACAGAAAAGGCGAAGGGAGGGAGGACGTGGAAGGCAGAAGGGACGGAAGTGGGCCCGCCGCCACAGGGGCGGCCGCGCCGCGAAAGGGGGCCCCGCGCCGCCGCCGCCGCCGACGACGACGCACACACACAGCACACACACAACGCACACACGCACACACGCTCACATATACACATAGTATACACATACACATCGACATACACATGCACACGCACAACACACAATACACACAACGCACACACGCACACACGCACACATATACACATAATATACACGTACACATCGACATACACATTCACACACATTCACACACACAGCATACACACAACACACACACAACGCACACACGCACGCACGCACACATATGCACACATAAAATACATATACACATAGACATACACATGCACACACACAACACACAACACACAGCGCACACACGCACACACGCACACATACACACACACTATACACACATACACATAGACATACACATGCACACACAACACACACAACACATACACAACGCACACACGCACACACGCACACATATACACACACTATACACATACAGACATACACATGCACACACACAACACACAACACACAACACACACAACGCACACACGCACACATAAATACATAATATACACATACACATACACATCGACATACAATGCACACTCAACACACAACACACACACACAACGCACACACGCGCACACGCACACATATACACATACTATACACATACACATACACATAGACATACACATGCACACAACACACACACACACATCGCACTCACACACACACACGCACACACGCACACATGTACACATAATATACACATACACATAGACATACACGCACACGTACGTTCGCCTTTTGAGCTTTGTGTGTCAACAAGATCAAATGCGCCGCAGGCCTTGGAAGCTCCATAGGCTCCGATAAGTATTGCAGGGCTCGCGGGCCCCGCGCGTCTGGCAGGCCCACGCTTCCACAGGTCGAGTGCGATAGCTAATGCTGATGTGCATGTTCATGGTGGGCGGTGCGGCGCTCCTGCTCCTGCACATCCACTTCGGCACCGCCTGCACCCCTGGGCCTCGCCCACTCCTGCCGCCTGAGGCCCCGCCTTCCTGTGCCCTGTCTCCCTGATTAAAGCTGTGCGTAGTCCGCCTAGCTTTTAGCGGAAGAGGTTCGCTCTCGCCCCGCAGACCAAAACATGTTCATGGTGGGCGGTGTTTTGCTGTGATCGTGAGGGCTGGTGCAAGCTACGCTGTTCAGTTGATGCATCTGATGGCGCTGACGATCGCGCGTCCGTCATATTTTGGACCAAGTCGTCTTTGCGGGATCAGTTATCTTTCCCCTTTGTGCGTCCTTGGTGACATCGGCTTGCGGGGCTCCCGTCCTCCCGTCCTCCGAGTCGTCGAGCATTGCGTCTGTCGCACAGCTCGGCGCCGCGCCCGGCGTCGCGCCTGGCGCGCTTACTGTTGCTGCCAGCCCGAGGCCACGACTGCCGCCATTGTTTGGCGCCGGTTGCGCGATCTCGAGCTCGACGTTGCGCCCGAGGTCGCGGCAGACGGGCGCGTCAACCGCGCCCGACGTCGCCAGCGGTGAACTGCGCGGCGCTCGGGCTTATCAGCCCGACCAACCCGACGTGCATATCCACCCTGGCGCGGCGCCCCGTCCTCGCGGGCTCGCCGAGCTTGCCATCGAGCGCGACTGGGGCCGAGGCCGCGCAGGCTCCGGCCCCGCCCGAGGCCGGGGTTATCTGGGCGGCCCTGCACCAGGCCGAGGCGAATCGGAAGGGGCCGGCGGACAATGAGGAGGCGCGGATCGCGACAGACCAGCGGCAGCGCCTCCGCATCGAGGCCGAGCCCCCGCGGCGACGCTGCTGGATCAAGAGGCTGCCCGCGGAGGCGAACCTCGCGCGCGAAGCGGCGGCCGTCATCGAGACCGCGTCGGCGACCGGCTCGGTGGCTGGCGCTGCGGCTCGCGCGCCGGCGGCGGCTGACGCGGCGGCTGGCGCGGCGGCGGCTGGCGCGGCGGCGGCTGGCTCGGCGGCGGCGGCGGCCGCCTCGGCCGCCCGCGCGGCGGCTGCGAGGGCTGAGGACGAGAAGGGCGAGGGCGAGGGCGAGTTTGTCGAGTGCCAGTGGGGCCCTCGCGACGCCGACTGGGAGCTCGGGCTCGTCGAGCTCGAGCGCGGGCGCTGGCCGCGGCGCCGGATCCGGGGTGGCCCCGCGGGCGCGCCGAGCGCCATAGTCACTCGACCGCAACATGTACAATCGGCGCAGGGGTTGTCGTTGCGATTTCCCTCCTCCCTGGATCCCACCGCCGGGCCCCGATGTTCCCCCGCGTTGCAATCATTGCGCGTGTCTCGGGGCTCTTCTGCCCTGGGGCCCTCCACGATGTGCATCTTGTTAGGCCCCGCGTGACACCCGATGTAGAACTGCGCTTTCGATGGCGCCCCGACGACGCGCGCGCGTTAATGTTGAGCTCCGCGTGGCTCTCAATGACGGCACCGCGCCCGCATGTTACGCGCGCATCTCCCAGGACAGCGCGCGTGGCCATTGATTGACGACCGACGCCTAGAGGCTGCTGGATGCCGGAGGCGTCGGGCGTCGCAGGAACCCCGGGGCGGTCAGGGAGGCATCTGGGTGTAAAGTCTGAATGTCATTTCGCGTGGCGATTGTTTCCGCAGATCCGCGGGGCGGCTCCCGCCCGCGCTCTCGCGCCGCCATTCTCCGCGGAGCTCCCCGCCTTTGCCCCGGGCCCGTGCTGCCCCCGCTCTTTTCCAATCCCCTTCTGCCCCTTCCGCGGGTAGCCTCGGCGCCTCCGTCGAGGCGCGCGCGCGCGTCTCGGGCCGGCGGGCCGCGGCGCCGGGTCCGGGGCAGCTCCGCAGGCGGGCGCCGCCGCATTCCGCGTGGGCGTCCTCGCGCTTGCGCGCGAGATCCTCCGGGTCCAAAGCTCGGGCCCCCGCCCCCGAGCCAGCGTGCGAGAGCGGAGATCTGGAGTCCTCCGCGTTCTCGGCTGCTTCTGCTTGCCCGGCCCTCCGCGGGGGCGCCAAGCCGGCGATCGAGGCCAGATCGCGAGGCACCCCGCGGCGGCACCGCGCGCCAGAACGGGCCCCCGCGAGCGCGAGACTCCGCGGGCAGGGGATGGCGGCGAGGATGGATGGCGATGTTCTTTGGACTCGGCATCGCAGATGGCGAGGACGTCTCGCGCGCAGCGCGCTTCGGCCCGTTCAGCGGGGCCCGCCCCGGCCGCGGGGCCCCCGGGGGGGGTCTTGAGGGGCGGAGGCCCGCGCGGAGCGCGGGAGGCCCCCCGCCCGCCCCCCCGGCATGAAGTCGGGCCTGTCCCTCTACAGGAGGAATGCTCAAGGATAGTAAAACAAAGAGGGGGGGTCCTTCGGGTTTCCCTCGGGTTTTTCCATGGGGAATCGAAGTTTAACTTATGGAAAAGAGGGGCCTCGTTCCATATTTAGGGTTCCTTAGGTCAACGCCCCGACTGTAGTAAAAAAATAGTCCGCTGGCTATTTTTCGAGTACTTCATCGCAGCAGGCGGAATGTATAATGCGCAAGGCGGTACCTGTATGAGGATACGCGCGATGTCACAAACTATAGTCGGAACACGATGTAAATAATTGTGCGGGGACCGTGCCCACGCGGCTGAGTGGGGCCACGCACCTGGAGGCACCAGAAGACGCGCGCCACAACAAGCCGGAACACACACGCCACGGAGGAGGGGAAGGGGGAGAAGGACGAGGGGAATACATTCCGCCTGCTGCATTGTACGCTGGCCGCTCGTGGTCCTGGCTCCTCTGCTTCGGCATTGAGGCTCTCTGCAGGTTTTTGATTTGCGTCTTCTCCGCCTTCCTCGTTCGCCCTCCTCCACACTTGCGTTGGGCACCAGTGCGAGTTCCGCCAGGATGTACTGGTACGGAGTACGCACGCGCGAGTTTAACTGTCTGCCGCGATTTCATTGAGGCATTCGCGCGACGCGGGAATTGGCTTTTACAGTAGTCTTTCTCCGCATGTTTCACTTCGGCGGTAGTCGCAGATTGCACCGAGTGGGACGAGGTGTGTGTTGCTCATCGATGGTTCGCCGCCTCCCCTCTGCCTTCCTTCTCCCTCTCCAAAATATTTGCGCGGAAAAAAAAATTCGAGTACTTCATCGCTTCGCTCATTCCGCGGGCCCTGGAGCGCTATTTGGGGCCTCTTGGGGCCGTCTTGGGGGCCTCTTGGGGGCTTCTTGGGAGCGTCTTGGGGCTCCTCGGCGGCGTCTTGGGCTCCCCTGGGGCCTCTTGGGGGGCTCTTGGGGGCCCCTTGGGGCGGGGGGGGGTAGTCGATTGCAGCCACCCCCTCGGAGGCCACGATCCTCGTGAGGGGTGGCGAAAAATAGCCTCCCCCCTGGGGATCGCCCGGGACCCGGCCGGGGGTCAGCCGGGGTACTTTTCGTCTGGGGGTCCACAGGGGCCGCCCCGCGCGCGCGAACTAAAATATTATTAAGTAGTTACCGGAGATCTTAGCACGCCTCTGGCCCGTTGGGCCAGCGATTTTTTTGACCATGTGGGCGCATTTTCTGGTATTTTTATTCTTCGTCGAAAATCCCTTGTATGGGGGACACGCCCGACTTAACCCCAGCATTGTTGCACGATGCAGTCATCGAACCCGTAGGGAAGCTGGCTGCAAGAGACGCCTCGCAACCTGGCGGCGGAAGCTTTCCCTCGCCCCCGCGTCGCGGGGGCCCTGCGTGGCAGCAGTGTCTGGTTTGATTTGGTCTGTTCGGAGAAAGTGCGTTCGCATTGGGGGGCTCGTCGAATTTCGAACTGCGCGGGCCGCCTGATTGACGGCGACGGGGACTTGAGGAGAACGCGCGCATCGAGTGACAGCGTGTCAACGTATCAATATCCACATTTCTTTCCATGTTGGCGCTGTGTGTCGAGTGTACTTATGCCTCCTCATCCTGCAGCTCCTCCATGCCTTTGACGTTGGTGCCCGTCCTACAGCAGCTAGCTCTGTCCTAACTCATCGAGCGCCACGTGTCCAACCGCCCCGAACGATGGCTTTCCCGATGAGTGCAGGCAGCGGGCACCTGCAACACTCCAATCAGACTGAGACTCTCGAGTTTACAGGGGGATTGGAGGAAGTTCCAGGCCGAGGACAGGGCCCGCGAGATCGAGACGTCTGGGTGGGGTGTCGCGGCCCTGCATTTCCGAGACAGGCGCGGTCGCGCGGCCGAGTCAGAGAGTGATTGTTCGACGCCCAGCTTGGGCGACAACGTCGTGGGGGGACTCGCGCGGGCGTCCAGACCGAGGCGGAGAGTTTGGAGCCCCCGATTCGTGATGCCGGGGCCCCGTCGCCTATGCTGAGACGCGCAGCCGCGCCCTGCACTTCCTCAAGGCAGCCTGGGCCAATGCCTCAGGTCAGACTCAGCGACGACCTGGTGCGACCTTTCGTATTTGGCTGCAGGGGCGACGCAGCCATCGCCACCTTCGCGCTTTTCTATCCATGCCTCTCTCCTTTCAATGCCAAGTCGTCGGGCCTCGGTCTCGGGGGTTTCGTAATCTACGCGGGGCGGGCATGTGGATCACCATCGCGATTATTCTGATGATGCCGGGCGCGAGCCGCCCACGGCGCGGGGCGTCACAAAGGCGACCAGTGCGATGGGCAAGGCGAGCGCGCATGATTGCGCCGCCCGAGTGGCGTAGCGGCATGTTCGGCTGGGCCGCAGACGTCGCGCAGACAGCGATGTTCGGCGCGCCTGGCGTAGACGCCGGCCCGCGCAAGGCGGTCGTCTAAGTCCCAGGGCACTTTGCCACGGTAAATGTTGGGAAGGCTTGTCTGCGGCCGGGCGCCCTCCCGGGACATCCTAGGGGGCTTCGCGCGCGCCTGAGGGCGCTCCGCCCCCCCCGCGTGTCTGACCGGGTAACCGACCTATGTGCCGCGAGTTGCGCCCGAGTGGTGGCTCGTTGCTTTTCCCGCCGATGCTGAGGGCCCCGACGGAGGCCGCCAGTTTCCACTGGGAGACCTTCGCGATCCGATACTTGGCCCACCAGCGAACCGAGCCGACTCGAAGGAATCCGAGATGGTCAGCATCCAACGGGGAGTCAGGCCAGGGCGGAGAGGGTTCGGGAGCGGGGGGGGCGAGGGCCACGGGCGTGAAGCCCTTCTCTGGAATCGCCAAGCCTGCCGGTGGGCTTCTCCATGGGGCCGCGAACCATCGGTCCGTTGGTGGCGCGTCGCCTCGACATGCCAGCCAGCGGTGGTAACGGTGTCGGAGGCAGGTCTCTGGCATCCATGACCGCGCCGCGCTCCAGACGCCGGCGAGGTGGTCGTCGCGGGCGCCGACGACACGAATGGCCCTGACGAGGAGATTCGGGGCGAGTGGAGACCGGGAGGTTTGCTCCCAGCAGAGCACGCCATCCCCGTGGTTCTTCCCCCTCCTCCTCCTCCTCCTCCTCCTCCTCCTCCTCCTCCCCCTCCTCCTCCTTCTCCTCCCCCCTGCTCCCCATCCTCCTGTCTACATTGTGGCAGATCAGCATGCACTAGGCAATCTCCTGTGTTGATGGAAGCCTGCAAAGGGCCCGGCCAACTGGAAGATCAGCCGTCTCCGTACCACGGCCTTGCGAAATCTCAAGGCTGGGTGTCACCCACGAGCGGGTATTCCCCTAAGCGGAGATACGCCCCGCGGCTAGGGCAGCCGCTCTTTAAACCTCGTGGCTACCTAGTAAGCTTTGGCTGGCAATGTAGACCATTAGATCTGTGTCCCCATCCTCCTGCTCGTCCTCCTCGCTGCCACAGTTTTTTGCCCCGCCTTCTGGCAGCCGCCAAGCACCGCCCGAAGACCGCCGAGGCTCCCGGAGAGCAGCGCAGACAGCACCGGATCCCGCCAGCACCTCGGGACCCTTCGTGCTCCCGCCGCAGCCGTTCGGACTGCCCAGGCGGGGCCACGCCCGCAGAGGCACGGCGGCTCCGGCCCGGAACCGGGCGCCCAGCATGCCTCACGGAGCGGTGCCCCTGATTGCCGCGGCGGTGCTCCTCGCCGCGGGGGCCGCGAGGGCGAAGGAGTTCGGGGGGCGCCTGGGTCTCCCAGGCGATCGCAGACCTGGAGATCGAGGGGGCGTGGATCAGCGACGGGCCCCGCTGCCATGAGAAGCCGCGGCCCTCCGCCGCCGAGCGAGGCGGCACCGGCCGCACCTTGGGGAGGGCACCTCCCCCGATCCATGGACTTGGCGACCGCGCGCCAGATCCGTGGATCGCTGGTCCACGTCTGCGCGCCCCCGAGCCAGGGCCGCCCGCCCTCCGTCCGCGGAGCCATCACAGAACGTGTAGGATCTTGGCCCTCAGCGCTCGGGGGCAGCGTTCGGGGGGGGGGGGGGGACACGGGTTCAGGGCGTGGTGCATCGACCCCAGTCGCCCTCCCATTAGCCCACAGAGGCCCGATAGCCCACCCTGCCAAGGAACGTTCGGATCCGCTATCGAGGGCCTACCGCCGATCGATCGGCGGAGTGTCATCGATTTCACACTCGTCGTGCCGGCGGGGGCGCCGGCGCGGCTGTCGTCGTCGGCGCTGGCGTCTTCGGAACATTATGTGGGTTTCCATCCGTTTGGTTATTCCCGTCCGTTTGATTCTTCCCGAGGGGCCCTGGTCACCACGGCTGGATCCGCCTCGAAGTCCTGGCCAGAACGCGTTCTTCTCCATTCCTCCTCGTCGTCCTCCTCGTCCTCCTCCTCCTCCTCCTCCTCCTCACCATCCTCCTCCTCTTCCTCCTTCTCCTCCATTTCCTCCTCCTCCTCCTCGCTCCCCTCCTCCACTGGCTGGTTTTCGCCGATGCCTTGTGGACGCCGGCGTGTCGTGTGAATCCTTGTTGGGTGTGCCCCTGCGGCCAGATTTCGGCCAGTCGCTGTTTCTCCTTTATCCTCCTCCCTCGTCCTCTTGCCTCCTCTCTTCTGTCTCTTGCCTCCTCTCTTTATCCTCCTCCCTCGTCCTCTTGCCTCCTCTCTTCTGTCTCTTGCCTCCTCTCTTTATCCTCCTCCCTCGTCCTCTTGCCTCCTCTCTTTCGTCCTTTATCCTCCTCCCTCGTCCTCTTGCCTCCTCCCTCGTCCTCTTGCCTCCTCTCTTCTGTCTCATGTTGCGTTGGATTGATTGTCGCGGCCGTTTGGAAACGTTCAAGTTAGGATATCTCCCAGCGTGTCTGCAGCCGCGGGCGGGATAGGCTTTTTGGGCAAGCTCAATATACTGCACTGTATGGCTTGTCTTTCCCTCCCCCTCCCTCCCACCTCCCAGGCAAATGTTTGGCCACCACGCTGCCCACTCGACCTTTTGCCAGTCTCACATTTGGGGTTATCCTCGCCATTGGAGGTCGGCTCCAAGGCCTATGGTGTTTAACTTAGTCGTGTGGTCGCCGAGATGGCCGCTCCCCATCTGTTCCCCCCCGGTCAAATCCTGGCCCGAACGCGTTCTGGGACTGTCCAAGGGTCGACTTTGAGGCTTCGTGATCACTGCGCGTGCGTTCAAGGTTGAACACCCTCTGGGGGCTCGCTTCGGGCCTTGGGGCCTACAGAAAACAGCCCACGCCGCGAAATCCCATTCGAAGACAGGACCGTCAACCTTTGGGGACCTCCGAGAGCGAAGATCTTTCAAGATTGTCTGGTTCGCACGGTTGGAAGATGCAGTGCCCGTGGCGTCAAGGCAGTTCGTTGTCGTACACCGACCCTGGACTCAAGGGCCCAGGAGCGGTGCACACGCTCTCCCTGTCATGCCTTGAAGGTGGTGATCTCAGACCTCCGAAGCGCGACGGAACCCCTGAAGCGTCAGAAGATGTCCGAGGAGTTCCGCGAACCGAACGCGTCGAAGACATTCAAACACATGTCTTGCGGGCCAGACTGGCTAGGCCGTGCTCGGTGCCAACACCCCGAGACCCGACGTCGGGACAACCGCTGTCGGCGGCGAGCCCAGGGGGGGGGGGGAGTGGGCAGGCGCGGGCCTTCTCAGAAGGCTCAGAAGCCCCCCGGGCCTTCTTTGATTCTTTGAGAGGTTTGCCGAGCCTCCCCCGAGCACAGACGACTTCTCCGAAGGCGCGAGGGCTTCTGAGAGACCCCGCCGCGCTCCGAGAAGGCCTTCCCCTCCGCACCTCCCCCCGCCCTCAAGCTCCTTGGTATCGCTCGGACGTGTGCACTTTTTCTCGGCGGGGATTATGAAGGAGCATCCTGGATCACCCTGCGGAAAAACCACGCACGAAACCGAAAAAATGGGGGAATGAAAAGTGACATAAACATGACAACTCGGAGGTTCGCGCGGACTTCTCGGATCGGCGCTGGACCCCCCACTCTAAAGTGACCCGGGTGTTGCATGTGAGTGGGAACGAGCGTACAGCCGCGGCTGCTTGGCTCAAAGCGGCCGGCCGCCCAGATCTGACTACACCTCAGCGCGAGGTGTACCATTTGCCATCGATACCAAAATTGCTTGAGATGGCTCGCCCCCTACCACTGGGACTATCGCTACTACGGTGCAGCAGAGCGGGGGCTGGGCTTCGCCTAAGACGAAGGCTGCTGGTTGGGCTTCCCAACCCTTTCCAAACTTGGTAGCGGAGCTGGCCTATGGTGGTCAGCTCTAGCTCGACTCCTCGCCATCCACGGCACTATCTGGTGGACTACTGACGTGGTGGAACATCAGGGTGCAGTGGGTCTGCGCGGAGGAATGTGTATAACTATGCATCATAGTAAGGACACTTGCAGTGACACCTCTGCCTACGCAGAGGCCTCTTACTTGCGTCCTACATCCCCGCGCTACTACACTCCTGAAGTCGACCCACCTACTCCAATTGGTAAACTTCTTCGAAGACATAATGCATGGAAACATGCGATACGACATTGTGTCGCTTCCACCCCACGCAGGCGTACGACCACATACCGCAAACCCCAACCAACTACATCCGACTTCGACCTGCGAGGCCATTGGATTGGTATTACTATATTTGGGCTTACATGGGTTGCTATCGGGCGTGGGGTAGGACATATGCGTGGTGGAGACGACACAAACACGAACCGGCCCCCATTGGGACCCGTCCAGTCAAGTACCTTTCCGCGAAGTCGTCCGCAAGGTGCATGCCTGGATCAACGTGACCACAGGCAACAAGACGCCTTCCCAACAAGCTGCAGCCTTGCAGCGAGGCCTGGGGGGCTTCGCACGGACTATAGCCCTGAGAGTTCGCCCAGCAGTCATCAATTTCGGCGTTGACATTGGTGGCCGCCATACCGATGGCGTCACCTACATCATGTTCCTCTTAAGTACGCAGTTCGAGAACCTAGAGGAGGAACGCCAACTCAACTCTGGTACAGCTCTCATGGACTTCCGAGTCCATGCGGGAGAACGGATCGACCAGACTTCTGGCACGCTTCGACATAGCCCGTTATGAAGCTGAAACGGCAGGCTTTAGCATCCCCAACTTCCAATTTCTAACAGTTATCTTATTCAGAGCCCTTGGAGTGGGGACATCGCATGCACAGCAACGCCTGCAGCCACTAAACCACCGCATGCCGAGGGACCAGCAACAGTTTGACTCTCTACTTGAACGCATGAGGTCATATGCTCACATTGCTGAGAGAACCCCTGGCAATATTGGTGGTATTTTCAGTCAGGGTCACCGAACCGAGACCTTCCACGTTGAGGCAAACGCAGGGCAACTTGCTAATGACGTCTGGAATGACGATCCGCAACCAGCAGAGGCCACTACACTACTGGCTCAGAATAGTGGTTCGGCCTCGGGGCCGCAAGACTCCTGGGCCAGGTTTCGGGGGCCGCCCGACGCGGCGGCCCCTACGCAAGCCACAACCCTAATGGGCTCAGCGGGGCAACCTGCTGAGTCCGACTTCGACTCCGGTACTGACACCGGCGCGTCTTCGGACGACGAGGCCACTGCCCTGGACTACTCCGACATGCCTACGTACCTCACGGAAGAATAACAACAGGCGCAATTGTTATTCTTTGGATACCAGAAACATAAACGCAGGTGGATGCGACATATGAAGAAGCCAGTTCGTAAAGTACGGCGCATCGTCGGACGGGCACTCAAAGGAAAAGGCAAGGGTCGAGGTAAGGGTAAAGGTAAGCGGCGGCGATTGCATGGTAGAGGCATGTTAGCATTCCTAGCATCCCGTGCCGGGCCACAATATGAATATATTCCTAGGTGCAGGCAGGAACCGTAGGCGCACATCAGGAAAAGGTAAGGGACGTCGGGGAAACCCGAAGGATGCCAACGGTAAAACTATGGAGTGTGGCATATGCCACTGCACACATCACTTTCGCCGCGAATGTCCTCAGGGCGACGGGAGAGGCAGAGGTCAGTGGATACATCTGGCTCATACTGAGTCGGATATACAGTATGTTGACTGGGAGTCGCTTTTGGCCGACCCTGCCGATAGTCCAGTTGCAGCTGTTAACTTCATGGCTGCCAGATATTTGAGTGACAGTATGCCCCTCGAGAATTATGCCGACGGGCTGTTCGAGGAGGTATTCACTGGCCACGATGAGATCGATCTGGCAGACTGGCTGGGCATACCCATCGCGGGGCAACCTGCTGATGTTGAGTTTGTCGAGAACTTCTGCATGCCCGCCGAAGGAGATGACGAAATCGGGGGCGCCCGCGGATTCAGATGCCACTCTTCCTGCAACAGAGGAGGAAATACAGTTGATGCTTTGTCCTCGGGTTACTGGCAATCCGACAAAAAAGGAATTAAGTGTTGATGACCATGTGCGAGGGAACCCGCGAGATGTCAGCGATCTGTCTGAACGCAATTAGTACGAGCTCGGTCGCAAAGAAGGATTTCAACATGCATTCGCAGCTTCGAACCGCTCCATGAGCCGCCAGGAGCGATCGGCAAGCCGCCAGTCCTGGAGACGCAAGTATCGCGCCGACGACGATGACGAAGAATGGGAAGATGGCGCGCGTCTGGTACGTCACGGTCGGGCCCGCAGTGGCTCACCCGACCGCGCGCGCGCTCAAATGGCGCTCGCTCTAGCGGCCTTCAGCGCCCTCGTCCTCCTGATGCGAGGGTGCCAAGGGCCCCATCCGTGGGAGGTCAATGGACATGGCGCCCCCCCGACGAGGGGGCGCCCGCGGGGGCGCCAGCCTCAAGGGGGAGGACTTCGCGAAGAATATCCAGAAGACGAAATACAGCGCCTTGTCAGCTATTCTGACGCTGGATTGGCTCGTCAGTTCATAGACCCATATGCAATGCAACAGTGGTTGGACAAGGGTTGGACTGAGCGCCATATTCGTCGCCGGCATTCCCTTCGCAAGGTTGATCGAAGTTGTAAAAAAGGCAAGGTCATTCGCGTAAAAAGGACAGGGGGTCGTCAAAACACAAGAAGCCCTTATAAAGCGTGACCTCAAGCGGGCCACCACCGAGGAGCGGAAACTTTACAGAGGCGTCGTTCGCACGTGCTTCGAGGATGCCGACCAGGCTCGGCCGCCCCGCGACGCCCATCATGGGGCCCCAGCTTCCGCAAGACACCGTGGGTCTGGACTCGCGGTGATGGTCGGGGTTACTGCGCCGAGCCAAACACAACGCCAGACAATGGGCAGTTGACGGAAAACGACTGCGAATCAGGTACAGCCCAAGAAATGCCCCAATCTATCAAGATGTGGAAAAATCTTCCACCTGTTCATTTTTTTAAAGATCTTCAGCCGCGATTACAACGCGGGGACACCTGCTTCGCCCAAGCCAGAAGAAGACGACCAGCAAGAAGATGATGAAGCTGAAAGCATGGCCGAAGCGGTAGGCCCCACGGCAGAAGCTCCTGCAGGGTACGCCTCGGATTACTCCGACGCCATCTCCGCTGTCACGGACGTCGCTTACGATGCGGACACCGTCACGAATGACATGGATCTTCCCCAAAAAGATGGGTCGCCTATTGCGCTGGATCTGTAGGTTGGGTAAAGACCAGAATTCAAAGAAGGGTTAGCTCTGACAGATATGACCTTACCGTCAGGGGAAAGGCCACTATCGGGAATATGGCACTCAGAAAGCTCGACGGCGTGAACCTAAACCCCGGCAGAGGGCCCGTGCGACATGGGCCATGGATACCCGCAGGGGCAGCGCCGAAAGCATCTCCTCCCAAGCCGAAGACAGATCCGCCTATTGATAGTTCTCCATCTTCGGATTCGTCGAGTCAGTCTATGTCACTCGGACCTGGTCAGCTCAGACCACCGCCTAAACAGAAGAAGAGGAGAAGCCCAGATGGCCCCAATCCTGGAGATAGCAAGCAACAACGATCCGCGGGGCAACCTGCTGATCGACGTCGATCCAGAGGGCCAACAGTGGCCGCCGCAGCAGCTGCATTCCAGGGCGCCAGCACTCCTACTCCGCAGGGCCCTGTGCCACGTCGCGGCCCTGCACTTGGCCGGACACGCAGGACTGGCTGGACGCCGACGCTGGAGGGATCATCAGATGATGTTTCTTCATCGCGGCGTGGTGCCGATAAGAGGCGATTGGAAGCTACGTCAAAGGCATCGGGGGCAGCTCCCAAAGACGCGAAGTGCGAGTGCTACAACATCAACGAGAAGAAACGCCAGGATTTGGACATCGGTACCCCGCCAAGGACCCCTCGGGCGCCCAGAGGATCCGCAGGCGCTGCCTCGTCATCGGCAGGTGCCCGCGCACCCGCAGCATCGGCGGCAGATCAGAGTTCTGCGGGGCAACCTCTTCTTACTTCGGAAATGCCCGTTGAGTGCTGACAGTATTGGGGCTGTATGCGCACCGCCAGGCGTGCGAAGATCAACCCAGCATATCACCCCCGTAATGATGACGGGTCTGATCGATGCATCGTGTTGGAATGCGACATCCAGGATGCCGCCGCCATCGCCGATCGGGGCGCTCATGCGCGCCAAGTTGTACGTGACATGCTGCGCAGGCGCCCGGCGCTCGCGCATCTGTCCGAGAAGACCGACTCGATGGGGATCTTTAGAGCAGACAGAGCTGTCGGTCCAAATTTGAGCTATGAGGAGCAGCGCTGCTGCTCAGAGTGGCTTGCGACTGCTACTCGTCACAGACCATTTCAAAACAACTACCTTTTCTGATCGGTTTCTGAGAGCAGTGCCGTCCTTCGACGAATTCGATGGATGGGTGGAGCTCGCATAGCTGCTTAACAATTGGCCACCTTAGGGATGCTCGTTGCCACCCCAAACACCTGGAGACTGTCCGGCGTTATCTCAGCAACCGCCATTGGGCATATCAAGCATGAGCTGTGCTCAACTGGATTGGCATGGTCGACGACGCTGGGATGCAGAAAAGCAGGCTCCATATTAAGAAGTGCAAATTCGCTGCTGAGATGTACGGGGCATATTTCATACGCCCAAGCAATGGAGACAGCAGTCCTGGGATAAAATGCCCTGAATCACTGTATATGAGGATGGCGGATTTGATTATTCCAGGTGCACCTTGTTATTTCATTCGTTGTACCCAATGGGGAGATATCCCGAACATACTTCGCATGGGGTTGTCATGCCGCGCCGACGCACCATCGAGAGAAAAGGCAGACCGTTTGTTCATGCTTGCCCATATTTACCGGGCGACAACAGAATACAGTCCGGCCCCGCGCGTCGACTCCGAAGTATTGTTTATGGTTAGTCTGAAAAACTTGTTTCGGGATAGTATGGCTATTTGGCGCTCAGCAAATGATATTATTATGTCGGCAGGCCGGAACGGCAGAACTCCTCCGACTCACATCGTCCAGCTTATAGGCATTTTGCCAAACGATAAGTGCAGGTATGACCGCGTGGGACATGTATGGATCAATCCTTTGTACCTGTGGGACAACGATTAGAAATATCCGAGAAGGGATCTTTCCATCGACGATACGTGCGACTTGCAAAATGATGCATCATCGTTGAAAAATATGTTTACGTTAAAAACCATACCATTTCAAGTGTCCCGAACCGACGCCAATCCAGGAGGTCGAGTTCTCCGCGGTATTTATGCTGCGCGAAGGGTACCAGGCGGGGACACTTGCAGGGGGATATGACGGATCATGGATTCAGGCCCAGAGCGCAGACGCGACTGGTTTGACATCGAGTGGAATTGCTCCCGCCGACATGCTGTGCGCCAACGATCCGCGGCGTGCCCAGACGCAGCAGCTGCCGGTACCTGCAGGGCAACCCACGTCGTTAGCACCTATGAGTAGGGCCACAACTCCCTTTGGGACTCCACAGACAGGCAAGGCACCAAAGCATTCGGATGGACCCGCAGCTCTACCCGGCTTTGCAGGCGACATCGCCGTTCGCATCGCCGCGTCCACATGCGGGGCAACCAGCTTTCCCTGACCGCCGCTCTGCGCAGAGGACCGAGAGTTTGGTAGGTCAGCAACAGCGGATGTACCGGCACATGCGCGAAGCCGCACAGAGCATGCGCACAGACGCCATCGACCTCCCTAGCGCTAGCTGGACGCCGTCATGGGAGTGCGTCCCGGACCCAAATCCATCACCGGACAAACCCAATCGGTACGGATACGTGCCGGCATTTTTCAGTCATCCGACGTATGGTCCGACAGCTGCAGAGCGCCCTACAGCACCACCGATGGACTTCCCATTGCATCCTGACTACCATGCTCAGGTGACGGGTAACCCTCGTGCGGGGGCGCAGCCGGAGAACCCGTATGTACGGGCGACAGCCGACGACTTCTATCAGTCTCAGTTGACACGCGGCTCTGGTTACGCGTCGGGCGTGCCGGGCCAGATTCCTCATGTGGGTATTTGGCTACCCCTATGGACTCAGATGTGACTCAACAGGCCCCCGGCCTGGTAGCGCCATCATCCACGTGGGAGCTGCGCCCAGAGATTTTGGCCATTCACGAGGCGCAGCAGGCCAACCTCTCAATGCAAGTGGCCCGCCAGCGTCGCAATCACGAGCGTCAGGCGAACGGGATGCTGGGTCGCGCGGGGCAACCTGCTACTCCAATCACAGCAGGGACACTTGCATTTAACCTGGCAGCACTTGCAGCCACGCAGCCACCGTCGGCTCCACCGATCCAGTATGAGGTTGGCGAAACCAGTCTGGAACGCCAGACGCGTATCAGGTCGTCGGCCACGCCGCCGGTCATCAGCGACGGTGACTTTAACAAGTGTGCCATATGCCTGGGCCACTTCATGCATCACGACAAGGTCTGGAGGCTTCAGTGTGGTCACATATTCCATACACAGTGTTGGGGCCGAGTTGCGCGCGCTCATGTGGACAGACAGTTGGCTGGCACAATGGACGGTGCTGCAACTGAAGCACCCTGCGCCATTTTCGGGGGCGTTGGTCTAATCACAGCTGAGTTTCATCATGCCCTTGCTGGAGATCAGGATGCCGCAAATCGTCGTGGAGAAATAAATACTCCGATGGGGCCAACGAACTCAGGGACCTTCGCGAAGAGCTTAACCGCACCACGGCGACGATGATAAACAGCGCTGCAGTTTCCATAACAACACCTGTGGGGCAACCCGCTTCATCAGCCAATGCGGTGCAGGCGACGGAAGCTACCGTGCCTGCTCTGGATACGCCTATGCCAGTAATAGCGGAAGCAGCCAACAATGCAGGGGCACCTGCTACGACTGCACCTGCCGCGTTGCCAGCCAACGATATGCGGCCGAGGCGTATGGAGAGGAGCGCGCAGTGGCTTCAAGCTCCACATACCTACATGCCATATGGGCGAGACACCCGCCCGCGCAGCCAGCGCAGGACGGAGAGCCCGGCGAGCGCGCGCAGCGGCATCAGTGCGATATCCGAGCGCGACATGCTACGCACTGTATTGATGGTGAACACAGATGGCCAGATAGGCACGCGCGCTGACGAGGACACGTTCATGAACATGTCGCTCGCATTTGCACCACGCCCGCACACGCATGACAAGTATCCCACGGCCTGGATTTTCGAGAAGAACCCCACTGCGGAGGAGGAGGCCCGCGGATACATGAACGTCTTCACGTCTCTGACAAGGAACGATTGGGCGTTGGAGCAGAGGCGCAGCAAGGGCATGCATGGCACGACGCTGTCTGAGGTGCCAGGAATATTCGGAGAACGCCATGAACTGGCCCTGGCTGCGAACAGCGCGACCATGGTGGATGGAATGCTGACAATCCTTCTGGACATCGGCAGAAACATCAACATCATTGTAAAAACGGCACCGACATTTGAGCGGGCATCCCGCTCCCATGAACACGACATCAAGAAGCTGAACCTGACGGAGAGGCTCTACGTGTCGGGAGTGGGACATGGTGCCGTTGTACGCGACAAGTCCTTGCACTGCAGACTTGCGCGCAAAGAAAAAGGAGATCCGGCGGGGGCACCTGCTGCGCCGAGATTTGATACCTACTCAGCTAACGTGGCTGAGGGTTCAGGGCAAAATCCCCTTGCTATCCTGGGTCTGAGGAGTGTGTCTAACATGGGGGCTACCCTGATCCTGGAGCAGGGGCGCGAGAAGATTGTCATCCCCGGCTCTGATATGCACAGGCGCCTCCTTGGAAAGGTTGCCGGAGTATTTGAATGGATGAAAACGCCTTCTGGGCACCTGTCGCTCAAGGTCGGCGAGTGCGGGGCCGCAGCTGAGGACAAAAGGTCGATGTCGTTTACTATTACGACGAACCCTCACTGCGAGGATGCCCCGCTGCTCGTCAAAGAGAGTGCCGACGCAGAGCCAGCTGCGGGGCAACTTGCTTTGCGCAGTGCGAGGGCACCTGCTATGAGCGATGCCCCTACATATATGATGTTGCAGGATACCAAGGGCATCAGCTCATCCATTAACGAGGAGACGCTTGCCTTTACGATCCAGTCTTTGGTGGATAACACCTTGAAGACCTGGCATCGCAGGAATACGTCCTTCGGGACTATCCCCACGCCGGTCATTCTCGTGCACTTGTCATTGAGGACATACGGACAGCTTGCGCTGCACTCCGAGCTCGTGGTTACATGTGTGACCGCATCGCACACACAGAGCCTATTACCTCTACTGGTACACAGGATTTGGGTGCTCTACTCTCGGGGGCTTCTCAATTGCTGTGGGTGGCAAAGCCCGCTGACTCGTGCGTTAGGTTACCTGGAAAACGGGCAGGGCCACACTGTCAACGCATCCAAAATTTGATGACTAAGGCTCGGGGTCTACGCATGTCTTTTGTACTTGTGGGACCGCCAGGTTATTTCTGGAAGCAGGGTCCTATACGAGATGCCATTGAAGATCTCGATTTGCAGGTCATGCGCATGCGATGCTGCCGTTCCGGTCTGAAATACGACCGTTCAAGTAAGTTGCCTAGCGGATCTTATCTGCAAGTGGCAACCAATTTCACGCGTATCCCAACCAACTTGCGGAGGTGTACGTGTCAAGCTGCAGGGGGACCTGCCCAACTTGCTGAGCATGGATTGGACTGGCATGGCCAAGGCGCTCAGAAGGCATAACGGCGCAACAAAACATTGGCTATCATGACCGCGAGATTGATTGATCGAATGGATTTACACAAAACAACGAGAAGCCACACGAGTGCTGTACACCTTAGCATTCACACACGAGTGGATACAGGAGCTCGAGCTTACGTTCAGTCTCCGAAGACTGGCCCTGAATGGGACCATGTCGCAAGACGGGTAACGATGAGGCTGGGCGACAATCAGATTGTACAAGACATCTAGATCCAGGACCAGCCTATCGGGTACAATTACAATGCACCGTCACCGAATGGCGCAACAAACGTTCGTACTCGGTTATACTGGGAGCCGCCAGAACCGGCTCTCATCGGACAGGAGGACCCGCGACCACGCCCAAGGCGAGTTGCGTTCGTCGATGACGATCGTCTCTTTCCCCCTTCGGTTGAGCGTGGCCGCGTGCCCCCCTGTATTCCCGAATTCCCGACGCTAAGTTCACCCGATACTGAACAACAGACAGCACTACCGACCGATGCCCGAATTAAGCAAAAAGAAACAGAAAACCGACAAAGAAGCGGGCATCAAGCCACGCAAGATACCCAAGGTAGTCGAAGAAGGCAACGACGACTGCGGGGATGACCTCAAAGATCTCGGATGTGGCGCGCGCTGCACCGACGTCCCCCTTGATTCCGACACGCAAAGCGATGATGAAGAGGAACCCTTCATCACATTACCTGCGGGGCTACCTGCTGAATCCCACGCAGATGCACTCTCGACAATCCCAATGTTATGCTACGGACGGCACAACACGGTTGACATGCTGGAATTGTGTGGAGGAAGTGGAGGTATATCACAGCTTGCATTCAGCCGAGGTTTGTCTTCCGGGGGAATCTTAGACGAACGCTCCTATGTTGACATTGGAAACAAGGATGTCCAGGATGCAGCGATGCACGACCTAGACGTGTGCTTCGTCAATGTTGTCATACTACAACCCTATTGCAGAACAACTGGGCGACCTTCATATTTCAACTCCCAAGTCAACGTTGATACCTGGCATGCACGCCGCAAAGAAGATATTCCACACATCAAGTTCTGTTGCAAGGTTGCCATGCGTCAGAACGACCATCGGCGAATTTACTTACGAGAACAACCAGTGGGTACTTGGGTGGATCAGATACCACCATGGACCACACGGGCCACATGCAAGGGCACTTGCAAGGTGAATATGGACCAATGTACTACCCGCTTACGTGATTCCCATAGGGTATTGATACGAAAACCGACCGGGATCCTGGCCAACCACCGCCTTCTACTTACACCTTTTGAAAAGACGATGCGCGTGTGGTCATCATCAACATGCGTCGGTATGTAACAAAGAACTGTCCATGGCTGCACACTATACTTCAAAGGTGCAATCTCTTTTCGTTAGCGCAGTTCAGATCGCACACGATCTATTCCATGTAAACCGTGATTGCTTTCATGGTCACCCTTATTCTTCCACCGTGCTAGTCACCAACGTAAGAGGATATGACTTAGACGATCCAACTATCCCTCGACAACCCAACGGTTCGATCACGAGACCGCCCACTGGGAGGGCGAGGATGTCCTGAATGCGCGGATAATGTCAACATGCGCTCTCCCTCACATGACAGAAACCCCAAGCATTGCAGGTGGTATGATAAGGAAGACTACCATTGGGAATGTCCGAGCTGTAAGAAGAACTACGGCCGGAACAAGCCTGGACATGTACGGACACCCGGCACATGCAAATTTGCCAAACCTTGGAAGCTGCCCGACAATCACGGACAGGTACCACCGGCTCCTGCCGAACCAGCTGCACCACCACCCGAGGCACAAGCCGCGCCACCGCTTGTGCGGCTACGAGCACCAAGGCCCGGCTCTAGAGCCGGACCCACAGCGCGCGCCACCAGCCACGACATTACAGTAGGCAGACATGCTGCTGAACCTGCTGCAGGGCAACCTGCCTCGAGCGGAGCTGGAAGTTCGGATGGCCACATCCGACTGCCACAGGTCAGAGTCAGACGTGGCCGACAGCAAGGAGGATATGCACCTTCACCGCCACCTGCGGGTAACCCTGCTGCACGACCACGACTTCCAGACTGGCCAAGGTTTGACGTGCAAACCAGGCTACAAGACTTACGAAGACTTGATCCAAGCGTGGTATCACGCGAGCTGCGGAAGCTACATTTGCGTTGGTTCCATGCGAAAGAGCCGAAGATGATACCCATCTTAACCAAGATATGTCTGGACAACGTCAGACTCAACCTGATTAAAGGTGTCTGCCACACATGTGGGGAGTGCAGGGCTTGGGACAAGCCTGGGCATACGGTTGTGCCATCTACTGCACTGCCTGGCAAGTGCAACGAAGAAATTGAATGTGACTTTATGTTCTACAAGCAAGAACATCATATATCTCATATCAGCGATCGTTGTATTCGCTCTGCTACTGGAGTGGAGATACCGGGCATGATGATGACCAGTATCCTGGATGCGTACCATCAATGCTGGATGCAGCTTGGACCTGCCAAGGTACTCTACTCCGATGGAGAGGGTGCCCTCAACAACGACACTGCGAAAGCAGTCCTTATGGCAGAGGGCACTGAACTAAGGATACGTGCGCGTGGACAACGCGCTACGACGATCGAAGCCAGAAATGGCATACTGCGCCATCTACTGCATGTCATGAAAGCTGAACTCAACAGTTTAGACACCCCTGTTCACACGACTACTGCATGAAGTCTTGTTTGCCGCCAACGCGTTCACCTTCTATAATGAGGTGTCTCCACGCAACGCCCTGTTTGGACGGCAACCGGCAATGCTCCCTGACTTGCCTATCCTGGATCACGAACAGCCGACGCAATTGTCGGATCATTCTCGTGAACAGATGATACGCAAGGTATGCGCTGAGGCTATCGCACAGGCCACTGCAGTAGCCAAGACCAATCGCGCATTACGCACTAAGACAACTATCACCGGTCAGCACTACTACGATGAAGGAGAGTTAGTTGATTACCATCGCCCCACAACCACGAAGGACGACTGGGGAGGCTGGAATGGCGCATGTCCGGTCGTAAGAAACGATCCCGATAGGGGTCAAGTCATCATTCGAGTGGGAAACCGCGACGTTCAGGTACAATACGGCGATGCACGATATTCACTCTGTACTAAGCCTTTGATCGCCAGAGATATCGGCTCCGACAACACTGCATTACGGACAGTGTTGACGTTCGTGGCCAGCTTACCTGCGGGAAGACCTGCTATGACATTCGGCTCTGTCCCGACCAAGAAGGGGGCGCTTTTGATGGCAAGCAAGCCGACTATCTCCTAAGGTACATCTGGCTTTACAATACCTTGCCAGAAACTTCTTCCGCGTTGAGAACGTAGTTTCGGTTAGGTTAGCCAAGAATATATATATATATATATATATATATAAACTACCTCCGGTGGCCTATGCGGGACCAGGGGCCCGCGACCCGGGACCAGCGCGGCACCCTGCGCGTGACCCAGGACACGAAGCCCGGAACCCGTGACCGGCGCGGGACCCTTGACCCAGGAGCGTCGCGAGACCCGAGACCCGGGACTGGCGCAGGGCGACCCCGCACCGGCGCAGGATCCAGGACCCGGGACGAGCGCGGGACCCGGGACCCGGGACATGGGACCAGCGCGGCACCGGGGACCCGAGACCGGCGCGGGATCCGGAACCTGCGACCCGGGAACAGCGCGGGACCCAGGACCCGGGACCGGCGCGGGACTCACCCCGCACCCGGAACCCAGAACCCGGGACCGGCGCGGGACCCGACACTCGGAACCGGCGCGGGACCCGAGACCCGACTCCGGACCCCCGGGACCGGCGCGGAACCCGGAACCCCGAACCCAGCACGAGCGCCGGACCCGGGACCCGCGACCCCGGACCGGCGCGGGACCCGAGACCCGGGACCGGCGCGGGACCCGGAGCCCAGCACCCGCGGGACCGTCCTGGGACACGACCGGCGCGAGACCCGGGACCCGCGACCGGGGACCGGAGCGGAACCCGGGACGCGGCCGGCGGCCGGGACCGCCGTGGAACCCGGGACCCGGGCCCGGCTGGGCGCAGGACCCGGGACCCGGAACCGGCGCGAGCCCCGGAACCCGGGACCATCGCAGAACCCGGGGCCTGGGACGAGCGCGGACGCGGGACCCGGGACGAGCGCGGAACCGGGAACCCAGGACTGGCGCGAGACCCGGGGCCGGCCAGCGCGGCACCCGGAACCTGGACCCGGGAGCGGCGCGGGACCCAGGACTCAAACTGGAGCGGGACCCGGGACTCGCCGGAACCCGGGACTGGCGCGGGATCCGGGGCCGGGACGCCAGGACTGGCGCGGCACCCGCAACCCGGGACCGGCGCGGGACCCGGAATTTGGTGGAACCGGCGCGGTGCCCGGGACGCGGGACCCGGAACCGACGCGGGATCCCCGAACCCGGGACTGGCGCGAGACCCGGCGCCTGCGACCCGGGACCGGCAGGGAACCCGGGACCTGGCACCGGCGCGGGATCCAGAACACGGGACCCGGGACCCGGGATCGGCGCGGGACCAGAGACCTGGGAGCGTCGCGAGACCTGTGGAACCTGCACATGGAACCGGCGCGGGACCTGCGACCGCGCACCGGCGCGGGACCCCGGACCCGGAACCAGCGCGGGACCCGGGACTTGGCACCCGAGACCGGCGCATTATGGCCCCGGGACCCGGGGCCCGCGACCCGGGACCGGCGCTGGACCTTCGGCCGGGACGATCGCCGGACCCGGGACCTGGGCGGGCGCAGGACCCGGGACCCGGAACCGGCGCGAGCCCCAGCCCCAGGACCCAGCACCGGCGCGGGACCCGCTCTGGCGAGTGGGGGGGGACTCACGCGAGCTGACGGGCTTGGATAGGGTCACGGGCATGTCGGGGATCAGATTAAGAATGATGAGAATGGTTTTCTCGTGGTTCTAGGCCGCTTGCGGCCCGCGCGGTGCTGAAGTTGAAAATGCTTCGTGGTGGTTTTGAAGATGGCCGCGCGCGCGTTTCGAATAGTTTCGGTGTCAAACTAGCAGCTTGGCGCGCCCGCCATTGGAAGGTATGATTACGCGCAACGCGGCCTTCGCTCAGGGGTGCCAGGGCAAGTGGCGCTTGATCCTCCTTCCCACTCTGCCCTGCAGTAGGCGGTGCGAGCCAAGGGCGTTTGAGCCTTCTCCGTGCCTCTTCACATGCAGCCCGAGCTCGGCCTTTAAGCGCGCGGGTGTCTTTTGTTGGGCTAGTTGGAACAAGAGGTTACGTCTCGAACCGAAAGAGCCAACATGTTTTGTCCCACCAATTACCGTTGCTACTGCACGCTGCTGGGGCCGCCGCCCACGAAGGCATCCCCAGGTTCGCGCCGAGTCCGTCACATGTGAAGCGTGCTGCGTTTGCAGGCTGGCCCGCGCCGAGTCCGCGGCATGTGGAGGGTTTGACAGCTCGGCGCCGCGCCGAGCAAGCTATCGCGCCCCCCCTACCCTCCTTATCGGCAGAAGCAGGGGCGCGTGCAAAAGGGCACTTGTTTAAGTTGTTTTTTTGTTTTTCTTCAAGTTTGTGCCTAGCAGCTCCGCGAAACTACTGCAGCACGCGCCCGTGCAGTCCATCGTTGTGTGCGTTGGGTAATTCGTTACTTTCCCTCCCCGCTCTGAGGTCGCCGCCCTGGGCGGCCGAACGACGAGAAACTTTGCTCAAACTTGCGCCGCAGGATGTGGAGTGAGAAGATATGGTACGATGCGGGATCGATTACACATGTCTGCGGTAACTGCATATGCAACAAGGGGACGATTTGGGGAGACTCGTGGCCCGTCAAAGGAGGAGGACCATGAGCAGGAGCAACTGCAACAGGCGTGCGTCTAGGCGCGCGTGGCCCTGGCACTGCGTCAAAGAAAAACCGTGGTGACTATAATGATTATGGACGACCGGGGGGGGGCAGCTGCTTTGGCATTGGCGGTGCGCGCCGCAGGCATCTGGATATCTGGACAAACCGTGGGTGCAGCTGCAGGAAGTTCTTCCTGCCCTCGCACTTCCGCTCGTTCGCCAGCGAGACCTCCGTGCTTGTTTTGCGTGCTCGGTCGCGCCCGTGTTTCATGTTGCCCGCAGCCACCTGGCACTCCATCTGAGAAATGGCCCCGGCCATGTGTCTCTGGAAAACTGTGTATGGCCACGCCGGGCCTGGACAGGAACGGCGTTGAACCTGGGGAAGGAAAAAAAAACTCTGCGACAAATTCGGCGTGCGATTTTGCAGTTATTCGCCGCGGGGGCGGTGGAAACATGAAGGCGGGGGGGGGCGCTTGCTGTAGCAATTGCGTAGTGTAGCGTCTGGCGCGCTAACAAATCCAGGGTTTCGTGCCGATGGGCGATGTTACCTTCGGAAGAGGACGCGACGCGCCACATTCCTCATCCAATGCCCCTGCGGTGTGTGGGGGCGTTGTGGCCCCGCCGTCCTGGGGCGTTCTTCAAGACGAGCGTTTCCTGGACGGTGGGGGGGTGCCGCGTCCATGATAGCGCGTCCAGAAAAAGCTGCCCCCGCGCTGCTTGAGCCGCGAAAAAGCAACGAATGGCTACAGTTGGGTGGTCCACGCTTACTTCCTCTGGTTGCCACGGGCCTCCCAGGGATCCCCGCCGGCCCCCGCTGTCAGTCCGCCGCAGTCTATTTGTGACTTCTGTCGGGCGACACGAACCTCCCCTGGGCCGTCGCCCGTAGGCTGCACGTACTTCCGCGGCCTCCTGCGGGCCGTCGGCCGCAGGCTGCACGTACTTCCGCCGGCTGCCGCCGACCTCCCGCCAACGTCTGTTGGCAAGAGCGTCCGCCTCTCCGCCAGCTCTGGCGGGCCCTCAGCCGGTGGGCCCCGCCTACTCCCGCCGACTGCCGCCGACCTGCCGCTTGCTCCTGCCAGCGCAAGAGCCCCCCCTTCGAACGGCCCCCACGGACCGTCGGCCAACTTCTGGCGCCGGCCGCCGGGCTGTGCCAGAAGTCGGTCCAGGACTGACTTCTGGCGCGGGCCCGCGTCGGAAGTCGGTCCTGGGCGCGGGCCCGCGTCGGAAGTCGGTCCTGGACCCACTTCCGACGCGGGCCCGCGTCGGAAGTCGGTCCAGGACCCACTTCCGACGCGGGCCCGCGTCGGAAGTCGGTCCAGGACCGACTTCCGGCGCGCCCTTCTGTCTCCGCCCCAACCCTCGTCGGCGCCGTCGCCGGCGTTGCCCCTGCCGCCCTCTAGCGTTTTCAAGCCTCGGCGGGGGCCGCGCCCCCCCTCGCGCGCCCTCCTTCCTCCTCACTGCCCCCTCCCCCAGTTTTCCTCCTCGCCCCCCTCCTCGCCCCATTCCCCCCTTCCCCCGCATCCCCATCCACCGCCTAATTGTATTCCTCCTGCTCCTGCTCCTGCTCCTGCTCCTCCTTCCCTCTCCTATCTGCCGCGCCTGCGGCGTTCGGGCACCGCGCAACATATGTTTGTTTCGTTTTCTGGCGCCCGCGCCATGCCTGCCAAGATGAAGGCGGCTGCCACGACACGCGCGTCGACGATGACGAACGTGGATGGCGCCAGCGTGCCGCGGCAGAAGGCGCAGATAACGAAGGCGGCCAGGGGCGCCCCCCCACCGCCCAGGAAACGCTCGTCTTGAAGAACGCCCCAGGACGGCGGGGCCACAACGCCCCCACACACCGCAAGGGCATTGGATGAGGAATGCGGCGCGTCGCGTCCTCTTCCGAGGGCAACATCGCCCATCGGCGCGAAACCCTGGATTTGTTAGCGCGCCAGACGCTACGCAACGCAATTGCTACAGCAAGCGCCCCCCCCCGCCTTCATGTTTCCACCGCCCCCGCGGCGAAGTATTGCAAAATCGTACGCCGAATTTGTCGCAGAGTTTTTTTTTTGATTCCCCAGGTTCAACGCCGTTCCTGTCCAGGCCGGGCATGGCCGCCTTCCTGGACAGGTGCGAGAAGCGTGGCATCAAGCGGATCGTGGTGCCCGACGAGAAGCGGTTGGCCCGCCGCTTGATGGTGCAGGAAGAGGCGATCGCGGAGTGCGAAAAGCGAGGTTTGGAGTTGGTGCACGCCTCGATCCCAGGGCTGTTCACCAACAAGGACCCATACACAGTTTTCCAGAGACACATGGCCGGGGCCATTTCTCAGATGGAGTGCCAGGTGGCTGCGGGCAACATGAAACACGGGCGCGACCGAGCACGCAAAACACGCAGGGAGGTCTCGCTGGCGAACGAGCGGAAGTGCGAGGGCAGGAAGAACTTCCTGCAGCTGCACCCGCGGTTTGTCCAGATATCCAGATGCCTGCGGCGCGCGCCGCCAATGCCAAAGCAGCTGCCCCCCCCCCCGGTCGTCCATCATCATTATAGTCACCGCGGTTTTTCTTTGACGCAGTGCCAGGGCCACGCGCGCCTAGACGCACGCCTGTTGCAGTTGCTCCTGCTCGTGGTCCTCCTCCTTTGACGGGCCACGAGTCTCCCCAAATCGTCCCCTTGTTGCATATGCAGTTACCGCAGACACGTGTAATCGATCCCGCATCGTACCATATCTTCTCACTCCACATCCTGCGGCGCAAGTTTGAGCAAAGTTTCTCGTCATTCGGCCGCCCAGGGCGGCGACCTCAGAGCGGGGAGGGAAAATAACGAATTACCCAACACGCACAGCGATGGACTGCACAGGCGCGCGCTGCAGTAGTTTCGCGGAGCTGCTAGGCACAAACTTGAAAAATTACAACAACTTAAACAAGTGCCCTTTTGCACGCGCCCCTGCTTCTGCCGATGAGGAGGGTCGGGGGGGCACGATAGCTTGCTCGGCGCGGCGCCGAGCTGTCAAACCCTTCGCGCGCCGCGGACTCGGCGCGGGCCAGCCTGCAAACGCAGCACGTTTCACATGTGACGGACTCGGCGCGAACCTGGGGGCGCCTTCGTGGGCGGCGGCCCCAGCAGCGTGCAGTAGCAACGGTAATTGGTGGGACAAAACATGTTGGCTCTTTCGGTTCGAGACGCAACCTCTAGTTCCAACTAGCCCAACAAAAGACACCCGCGCGCTTAGAGGCCGAGCTCGGGCTGCATGTGAAGAGGCACGGAGAAGGCTCAAACGCCCTTGGCTCGTACCGCCTACTGCAGGGCAGAGTGGGAAGGAGGATCAAGCGCCACTTGCCCTGGCACCCCTGAGCGAAGGCCGCGTTGCGCGTAATCATACCTTCCAATGGCGGGCGCGCCAAGCTGCTAGTTTGACGCCGAAACTATTTGAAACCCGCGCGCGGCCATTTTCAAAAACCACCATGAACCATTTTCAATTTCCGCACCGCACGGCCCGCAAGCGGCCTAGAACCATGAGAAAACCATTTTCATCATTCTTAATCTGATCCCCGACATGCCCGTGACCCTATCCAGACGGGCTGACGTTTTTCCGGCCCCGGGACCGGCGCGGGACCCGAGACCCGGGACTGGCGCGGGACCCGGGACCTGCCGCGGCACCCGGGATCGTCCCGGGACCCAAGGGACCCGCGACCGGAGCGGAGTCCGGGACCCGGCCAGGACGACCACCGTGCACGGGACCCCGGACCCGGGACGGGCGCAGGACCCGGGACCCGGAACCGGCGCGAGCCCCGGGACACCGGCGCGGAACCCCGGATATCGGTCCCGGGACCCGGGAAGAGCGCGGCACCGAACCTGGGACCGGCACGAGACCCGGGACCTGCGCGGGACCCGGGACCCGGACCTGGGAGCGGCGCGGAACCCGGGACAAACCGGCGCGGGACCCGGGACTCGGGACCCGGCACCGGCGCGGAATCCGGGACCGGGGCGCCAGGACAGGCGCGGCACCCGCCACCCGGGACTGGCGCGGGACCCGGGACCCGGTACCCGGGACCGGCGCGGAACCCAGGACCCGGGACCGGTGCGGGACCCGGGGCCCGCGACCCGGGACCAGCGCGGCACCCTGCGCGTGACCCGGGACACGAAGCCCGGAACCCGTGACTGGCGCGGGACCCGGGACCCAGGAGCGTCGCGAGACCCGAGACCCGGGACCTCAGACCCCCGACGTAATGATTTGTTCACTACGTCGACCCCCAGAGGTCTGGACCCTTTCCCCATGTTCGGCTTTGCATCCCGAGTCGTGATCTTTTGGCGCTCCCGAGGCCCGGTGAGGGCCCCCGGAGGCCGAGAACTAGGAAAAACTTCCCGTCATGATTTTTTCGTTATACGAGGGGGTCTGGGACTGGCGCAGGACTTGCGACCCCGCACCGGCGCAGGATCCGGGACCCGGGGCGAGCGCGGGACCCGGGACCCAGGACATGGGACCGGCGCTGGATAGGGTCACGGGCATGTCGGGGATCAGATTAAGAATGATGAAAATGGTTCTCTCATGGTTCTAGGCCGCTTGCGGGCCGTGCGGTGCTGAAGTTGAAAATGGTTCATGGTGGTTTTGAAAATGGCCGCGCGCGGGTTTCAAATAGTTTCGCGTCAAACTAGCAGCTTGGCGCGCCCGCCATTGGAAGGTATGATTACGCGCAACGCGGCCTTCGCTCAGGGGTGCCAGGGCAAGTGGCGCTTGATCCTCCTTCCCACTCTACCCTGCAGTAGGCGGTACGAGCCAAGGGCGTTTGAGCCTTCTCCGTGCCTCTTCACATGCAGCCCGAGCTCGGCCTTTAAGCGCGCGGGTGTCTTTTGTTGGGCTAGTTGGAACTAGAGGTTGCGTCTCGAACCGAAAGAGCCAACATGTTTTGTCCCACCAATTACCGTTGCTACTGCACGCTGCTGGGGCCGCCGCCCACGACGGCATCCCCAGGTTCGCGCCGAGTCCGTCACATGTGAAGCGTGCTGCGTTTGCAGGCTGGCCCGCGCCGAGTCCGCGGCATGTGAAGGGTTTGACAACTCGGCGCCGCGCCGAGCAAGCTATCGTGCCCCCCCGACCCTCCTTATCGGCAGAAGCAGGGGCGCGTGCAAAAGGGCACTTGTTTAAGTTGTTGTATTTTTTTCAAGTTTGTGCCTAGCAGCTCCGCGAAACTACTGCAGCGCGCGCCTGTGCAGTCCATCGCTGTGTGTGTTGGGTAATTCGTTATTTTCCCTCCCCGCTCTGAGGTCGCCGCCCTGGGCGGCCGAATGACGAGAAACTTTGCTCAAACTTGCGCCGCAGGATGTGGAGTGAGAAGATATGGTACGATGCGGGATCGATTGCACATGTCTGCGGTAACTGAATATGCAACAAGGGGGCGATTTGGGGAGACTCGTGGCCCGTCAAAGGAGGAGGACCATGAGCAGGAGCAACTGCAACAGGCGTGCGTCTAGGCGCGCGTGGCCCTGCCACTGCGCCAAAGAAAAACCGCGGTGACTATAATGATTATGGACGACCGGGGCGGGGGGGGCAGCTGCTTTGGCATTGGCGGTGCGCGCCGCAGGCATCTGGATATCTGGACAAACCGCGGGTGCAGCTGCAGGAAGTTCTTCCTGCCCTCGCACTTCCGCTCGTTCGCCAGCGAGACCTCCCTGCTTGTTTTGCGTGCTCGGTCGCGCCCGTGTTTCATGTTGCCCACAGCCACCTGGCACTCCATCTGAGAAATGGCCCCGGCCATGTGTCTCTGGAAAACTGTGCATGGGTCCTTGTTGGTGAACAGCCTTGGGATCGAGGCGTGCGCCAACTCCAAACCTCGCTTTTCGCACTCCGCGATCGCCTCTTCCTGCACCATCAAGCGGCGGCCCAACCGCTTCTCGTCGGGCACCACGATCCGCTTGATGCCGCGCTTCTCGCACCTGTCCAGGAAGGCGGCCACGCCCGGCCTGGACAGGAACGGCGTCGAACCTGGGGAAGCAAACATGATGGACCCACGAACCCGGAAAAGGGATATAGACATGTGGAGCATGGGCACGTTTTCACGATACCCAACGGGGCAACACCTCACGAAACATCCCACGAGACACCTCACGAAACATCCCACGAGACACCTCACGAAACATTCCGCGAGACACCTCACGAAACATTCCAGGAGACACCCCGCGAAACATTCCACGAGACACCCCACGAAACATTCCACGACGACAGGCAACCACTCAACCAAGGCGGTGTGGGCGTGCTGGGGAGTGGCCGTGCTGGGGGATGGTCGTGCTGGGGTGTGGTCGTGCTGGTGTGTGGTCGTGCTGGGGGGTGGTCGTGCTGGGGGGTGGTCGTGCTGGGGGGGTGGTCGTGCTGGGGTGTGGTCGTGCTGGGGCGTGGTCGTGCTGGGGCGTGGTCGTGCTGGGGCGTGGTCGGGGTGTGGTCGCGCTGTGGTGAGGTCGTGCTGGGGTGTGGTCGTGCTGGGGTGTGGTCTTGCTGGGGTGGGGTCGTGCTGGGGTGGGGTCCTGCTGGGGTGTGGTCGTGCTGGGGTGTGGTCGTGCTGGGGTGGGGTCGTGCTTGGGTGGGGTCGTGCTGGGGTGTGGTCGTTCTGGGGTGTGGTCGTGCTGGGGTGTGGTCGTGCTGGGGTGTGGTCGTGCTGGGGTGTGGTCGTGCTGGGGTGTGGTCGTGCTGGGGGGTGGTCGTGCTGGGGGGGGTGGTCGTGCTGGGGTGTGGTCGTGCTGGGGCGTGGTCGTGCTGGGGCGTGGTCGTGCTGGGGCGTGGTCGTGCTGGGGCGTGGTCGTGCTGTGGTGAGGTCGTGCTGGGGTGTGGTCGTGCTGGTGTGTGGTCTTGCTGGGGTAGGGTCGTGCTGGGGTCGGGTCGTGCTGGGCGTGGTCGGCTGGGCGTGTTCGTGCTGGGGCGCGGTCTGCTGAGGTTGTGTCCTGCTGAAGGGTTCCCCACCCTGTGATTTTCGATCGGGATTTCAAAACAAGCGTTTCGCTAGACATCCTCAAATTTTAATCGGCCCGGCTCCTTCGACTTCGATATTTATCAGGAGAAAGAATCCGCCGGCCTGTTCGGCACCGGGGACATGTTTCATACTAAAAGCGAACCCTGGGCCTACGCCCTTTCCGAAAAAAGACGACAAATTCGGCGTACGATTTTGCAGTACTTCGCCGCGGGAGCGGTGGAAACATGAAGGCGGGGGGGGGGCGCTTGCTGTAGCAATTGCGTAGCGTAGCGTCTGGCACGCTAACAAATCCAGGGTTTCGCGCCGATGGGCGATGTTACCTTCGGAAGAGGACGCGACGCGCCGCATTCCTCATCCACTGCCCTTGCGGTGTGTGGGGGCGTTGTGGCCACGCCGTCCTGGGGCGTTCTTCAAGACGAGCGTTTCCTGGGCGGTGGGGGGGTGCCCCTGGCCGCCTTCGTTATCTGTGCCTTCTGCCGCGGCACGCTGGCGCCATCCACGTTCGCCATCGTCGACGCGCGTGTCGTGGCAGCCGCCTTCATCCTGGCAGGCATGGCGCGGGCGCCAGAAAACGAAACAAACATATGTTGCGCGGTGCCCGAACGCCGCAGGCGCGGCAGATAGGAGAGGGAAGGAGGAGCAGGAGCAGGAGCAGGAGCAGGAGGAATACAATTAGGCGGTGGATGGGGATGCGGGGGAAGGGGGGAATGGGGCGAAAAGGGGGGCGAGGAGGAAAACTGGGGGAGGGGGCCGCGAGGAGGAAGGAGGACGCGCGAGGGGGGGCGCGGCCCCCGCCGAGGCTTGAAAACGCTAGAGGGCGGCAGGGGCAACGCCGGCGACGGCGCCGACGAGGGTTGGGGCGGAGACAGAAGGGCGCGCCGGAAGTCGGTCCTGGACCGACTTCCGAAAGTGGGTCCAGGACCGACTTCCGACGCGGGCCCGCGCCAGAAGTCAGTCCTGGACCGACTTCTGGCACAGCCTGGCGGCCGGCGCCAGAAGTTGGCCGACGGTCCGTGGGGGCCGTTCGAAGGGGGGGTTCTTGCGCTGGCAGGAGCAAGCGGCAGGTCGGCGGCAGTCGGCGGGAGTAGGCGGGGCCCACCGGCTGAGGGCCCGCCAGAGCTGGCGGAGAGGCGGACGCTCTTTCCAACAGACGTTGGCGGGAGGTCGGCGGCAGCCGGCGGAAGTACGTGCAGCCTGCGGCCGACGGCCCGCAGGAGGCCGCGGAAGTACGTGCAGCCTACGGGCGACGGCCCAGGGGAGGTTCGCGTCGCCCGACAGAAGTCACAAATAGACTGCGGCGGACTGACAGCGGGGGCCGGCGGGGATCCCTGGGAGGCCCGTGGCAACCGGAGGAAGTAAGCGTGGACCACCCAATTGTAGCCATTCGTTGCTTTTTCGCGGCTCAAGCAGCGCGGGGGCAGCTTTTTCTGGACACGCTATCATGGACGCGGCGCCCCCCCACCGCCCAGGAAACGCTCGTCTTGAAGAACGTCCCAGGACGGCGGGGCCACAACGCCCCCACACACCGCAGGGGCATTGGATGAGGAATGTGGCGCGTCGCGTCCTCTTCCGAAGGTAACATCGCCCATCGGCACGGAACCCTGGATTTGTTAGCGTGCCAGACGCTACACTACGCAATTGCTACAGCAAGCGCCCCCCCCCCGCCGTCATGTTTCCACCGCCCCCGCGGCGAATAACTGCAAAATCGCACGCCGAATTTGTCGTAGAGATTTTGTTTTGCTTCCCCAGGTTCAACGCCGTTCCTGCCCAGGCCCGGCGTGGCCGCCTTCGTGGACAGGTGCGAGAAGCGCGGCATCAAGCGGATCGTGGTGCCCGACGAGAAGCGGTTGGCCCGCCGCTTGATGGTGCAGGAAGAGGCGATCGCGGAGTGCGAAAAGCGAGGTCCGGAGTTGGTGCACGCCTCGATCCCGGGGCTGTTCACCAACAAGGACCCATGCACAGTTATCCAGAGACACATGGCCGGGGCCATTTCTCAGATGGAGTGCCAGGTGGCTGTGGGCAACATGAAACACGGGCGCGACCGAGCACGCAAAACAAGCACGGAGGTCTCGCTGGCGAACGAGCGGAAGTGCGAGGGCAGGAAGAACTTCCTGCAGCTGCACCCGCGGTTTGTACAGATATCCAGATGCCTGCGGCGCGCACCGCCAATGCCAAAGCAGCTGCCCCCCCCCCGGTCGTCCATAATCATTATAGTCACCACGGTTTTTCTTTGACGCAGTGGCAGGGCCACGCGCGCCTAGACGCACGCCTGTTGCAGTTGCTCCTGCTCATGGTCCTCCTCCTTTGACGGGCCGCGAGTCTCCCCAAATCGTCCCCTTGTTGCATGTGCAGTTACCGCAGACATGTGTAATCGATCCCGCATCGTACCATATCTTCTCACTCCACATCCTGCGGCGCAAGTTTGAGCAAAGTTTCTCGTCATTCGGCCGCCCAGGGCGGCGACCTCAGAGCGGGGAGGGAAAATAACGAATTACCCAACACACGCAACGATGGACTGCACAGGCGCGTGCTGCAGTAGTTTCGCGGAGCTGCTAGACACAAACTTGGAACATGATGGACCCACGAACCCGGAAAGGGATATAGACATGTGGAGCATGGGCACGTTTTCACGATACCCAACGGGGCAACACCTCACGAAAACATCCCACGAGACACCTCACGAAACATCCCACGAGACACCTCACGAAACATTCCGCGAGACACCTCACGAAACATTCCAGGAGACACCCCGCGAAACATTCCACGAGACACCCCACGAAACATCCACGACGACAGGCAAAAACTCAACCAACCAGG
>CAUYUJ010016465.1:156569-178602 GCA_963575745.1 Prorocentrum cordatum | reverse complement strand
GGCCTCGTCCTCGCTCCTCCTCCTCCTCCTCCTCCTCCTCCTCCTCCTCCTCCTCCTCCTCCTCCTCCTCTTCCTCCTCCGTCCTGCTGCGGAGGCGTGTCCTCCCCATGTCCACCCCGAGGTGGCGGTCCGTCCAGCGGTGGAGCAGGCCCCTGCTGCGGCGAGCCGCGCTGCCGTGGAGCGTGGCCCCCGCGTCGGGCCCCGAGGCTGCGAGCCGTCCTGCGGCGGAGCAGGTGCCGTCCCTCCACCTGTGCACGCACTTCTCGTATTGGCTTCTATCACTCCTGGGTATGCGCAGCAACTCCTCGAGTCTCGCATTCGCGCTTGGGATGCAGACAGCGGCTTCCGACGATGACAACCCCTTTTGTTGTATAAGCCAGGTGCCGTCCCTCCACCTGGGCTCGATACGCTTCTGGTCGTGGCGCGCGGGTCCCAGGGAGGGGCGGGTGGGAGAACGGCGGGGGGGCCAGGGAGTTGGGGGAGAAGGGTGGGGAGGGGGGGCAGTCAGGAGTGAAAGAAGGACGCGCACGTACACACCGTTCATGTCTGATTATTCAAAAGTTCTTTGATTTTTTTGTGGGCAAGATGTTTTCATTTCTAATTGTTCTGTCCTGGGCCTCTTCCTGGTCACTAGGGGGCTAGGAACAATTAGAAACGAGCACACTTAGAAATGAGCACGATTAGAAATGAACGACGTGTACATGAATCCACGCTGGTTTCGAAGGTGCTCATTGCGTGAACGTTCGTATCACAAGGCTGGTCTCACGGACTGGGGGGGCCGTATTCGTGTACGTGGCTTGGCGCGTACGTCCTTTGTGGGCTCCCCAGGGTGGAGTTTGTCGCAGCTCCCAGCACTCCTCCGTCTTACTTATGTTTGGTGTATGCTTCCATTTGGGCACGTCGGAAGGGGAAGAGCCCCAGAATTCCTCCCACTGTGGACTCCCGACGACAGCACACTTTAGTTTACTTTTATTCCGCCCAACTGCACACTGCCAACGTGCCACCTCATGTCGCTTGCTCTGTCTTTCTCTCTTGCCGCGCATCACACACTGGTTACTGCTAGCCTTGAAAACTATGGCGGGTGGGGCCCTTTTGATGTGGTGCTTGTCCGCGGTTCACAATAAGCATTGCAGCGCCACTCCTTGCGTTACGGCCGCCTGCACTCACCTGGCATTATAACGACACCACGAGGCAGGCCGCCTACTGTTGCACGTGTATCTCGATCCCCTTTCGTTCGGTTCATTCCTCGGTACTTGCAGTCGTTATTTCGGTGTTCGCCCCCCCCCCCCCCCCCCCCCCCTCTCTCTACCTCACCGACCGCCTGGCAAGCGCATACTCTGTGCCCTTGTGGACTCACTTGTTTTTTCTGTACATCTTGCGCCCGTTCTCTGCTGCGCCCGCCAGGCGCAATTCGTTCGCTTGCAGGCCTAAGTCGGCTACCTTTATTTTGTTTCACACGCCACCTAGGATGCTCCCTGCTGGGATGGGGGGGGGGCAGAGGGAGAGTTGCACAGGGGGGGTACCGCGGAGAGGAGGTGGTGAGCTGGAGGTCCCCAAGGGTTCCCGTGGAGGCCTCGGGAGGTCCCCATGCGGACGCCTCGAGCGTCCAAAAGCCTTTATCCCCGATCCCCGATCCCCCGCCCCTCTGGGCGGGGGAGGAGGCGAGGCTGGCAGCCGGGGGGCATGGCTCCCTCCTCTCGCAGCATCTCCCGCCGAGAGGGAGTCCGTGCCACAGGATCGCACGCCTGCTGAAGATCCGGAACCCCTGGGGCGAGCGAGCGCCGCGGACCTGGCAGGGCGACTGGGGCAAGGACGCCTCCGTCGTCGCCGTGGTCGCCGCCGCCACCGTCTCCGCCGCCTTCGGTGCCTTTGACGCTGGTCGCCGCCGCGGCCCGCCGCCCGCCGCCCGCCGCCCGCCGTCGTGAGCGTCTTTGCCGTCGTCGCCCCCGTGGTCCTCGTCGTCCTTGTCGTCGTCCTCGTCCGTGGTCGGTGTCGTCGTCGACGCGCGCACATAGCGAGTGTAGGGACGCAGCTCCCTGCGACGGGATAATCCAGTGTATACCAAGATAGCCGCACGTGTCGTTCATAGACAGTTGCAGCTAGATGTTGTTTCCCCTTTGTCGATGGATGATGAAAACAAATCGCCCTCCCTGCTGCCGGCCCGTCCCGGTCCCCGCCGCCGCCGCCGCAGGACTCCGACAAGTGGACCCCCGAACTCAAGCGCGAGCTCGGCGTGGTGAACAGCTCGGGCCGCGCGCCGTCCGCCGCGCTGCGCGCCCCGCCCTTCCTCTTGGCCTCGGTGTGCCCACCTCGTCCTTCCTCGCGAGGGGGGAGGGGCGAGGAGGACGAGGAGGAGGAGGAGGAGGAGGAGGAGGAGGAGGAGGAGGAGCTCGGCAACGGCTGGACAGGTGCCACCATATTCACATGCACTCGCACTGAGCTCCAGGCGAGCCAGGGGTCCAGGTCTTCGGGGGTCGGCACGACCTGCCGACGGTGCTCCCGCGCCCGTGCCCCGAGAGGCTCGGCCTCTCCCCGAGAGCGGAGCCCAAACAGTGCAAGGCCACCCTGAATCAGGAGGGGAAGAAACACACAGACACAATTAATCGTCGATTTCCCAGAAAATATGGGAAAATATGGGAAGTGGTGGGGAAGACAAAAACCCCAGAAAATATGGGAAAATATGGGGAATCTTTTTATTTGTGTGTATTTATTTGTGTGTTCCAGGGCCCCTTCACTGAAGGTCGCCCCCAGTCCCAACCCAGACAGTCCCGCCCCCTCCTGACGAAGAGGCCAGAGAAGCTGCGGTTCGCGGCGGAACGAGCGAGGGCTGGTCGTCCAGACCCATTTTGCAAGGATGGTATGATGAGAAGTAGGAGGCAGAAGAGAAGGATGAGGAGGAGGAGGAGGAGGAGGAGGAGAAGGAGGAGGAGGAGGGTGGAGACGGAGGAAGAGGAGGATGGAGACGGAGGAGGAGGAGGAGGAAGAGGAGAAGAAGGAGGCAGAGGGTGGACAGGATGAGGATGATGAGGAGGAGGAGGAGGAGATGGGGGACGAGGAGGATGAGGAGGAGGGTCTTCCTCCGTCTCCACCCTCCTCCGCCTCCTCCGCCTCCTCCTCCTCCTCCTATTCCTCGTCTGCTTCCTCACCCGCTTCATCCTCTGCCCCCTCCAGATCCGTACGCCTCCTTCTCCTCGTCTCCCTCCCCATCGTTTCTCAGCATGCTTCCTCTGCTCTTGCTGCTCTCTCTCTCTCTTTCTCTCTGTCCCCCCTCCCCCTCCTCTCCTCATCATCTTCCCCGTCGTCGTCATCATCCTCCTCCTCGCCGTTCCTCCTCCTCCTCCTGCTCCTCCTCCTCCTCCTCCGCCTCGTGTTCCTTCATCCTCCTCATCATCCTACCCCTCCTCCTTGAAAGACATGGCGTCCTCACGGCTGTACTCCACTATTCCCTCCATGTCTTTCTCCCACGTCTTCCTAGTGATGTGTTAAACTATGTCCCTCAATAATTCTGGGGGTACCTGTAGTCCAGGGAGGGTACCTGTAGTATATTGCCTCCTCCTCATGCACGTATTTTAACGGTTTGGATTGCGTCGACCCTTGTTAGGCATCCCGAGGCCTCAGCAGACATTCAGGGACCTCGGATACCTCGGGAGACCTTCTCGCTCCTCTGTCCTTGGTCAAGCGTCGCTTCCTCTTTTTTTGTCGCTGAGCCGTCCACCAGGGTCAGGATAGTGGGATCCTTGGCGCCATCGGAGCTCTTATTGCACTACTATGTAACTCTGGCCCACTTCTTTCAGGACGAACCGTCATGGCGTTTACTTATGCATGCCCCGCACGGACCGCCAGTCGCCACCTGGAGCAATTATCGCTGCGGCTAGCCACACACTTTCGCGGCTGGGGGAAGAGATAGTTCGGCGTCGGCGCCGGTAAGCAATACCAAGTGTCGAGGTGCGCGCTTTGATTTGGTTGTCGATTCACCCCTCTCCTCCTTCTCCTCCTCCTTCTCCTCCTCCTCCTCCTCCTCCTCCTCCTCCTCCCCCTCCGCCTCTTCCTTCTCCTGTGCATCCTGGGGATCACAGAAGCAGTCTGCGAGAGGGACCGAAATCTTTGGGGCCTTCCGCATGGAAGCAGTCAAGCGGCCTCAGGTCCAGGAGCCCGCGGCCGGCGTCAGACGCTACGGAGACCCAGGTCACCCGCAGGGGCCTGGACTGCGAAGATTGTCGCAGCCCGCGGCCTCGGCGGGAGAGCGGCCCTTCTCCATGGGGCCGCGCGGGAGCGCGGCGATGACCGCGCCTCGCGCCTCGCGCGGGGCGAAGAGGGACGCTGGGTCACCTGCGGGGGTCAAGGAGGTGCCCGCCCCCCCCCCCCCCTGCCAGCCTCGGGGAACAAAGCACTGCACTCACATTCACTTTTGGAGCTCCGCGCAGACTTCTCGGAGCGGCCGCCAGGCACCCCCTTGGCGGCGCCCCTGGCGCCGCCCCTGGCGCGCTCCACGCGCCAGGGAGGGGGGGCCCAGCGACAATCTAAGAGGTCCGCGTTTTGTTCTCCTGCAGTCGCAGGCGTGCCCATGGACGATCCCATGTCCATCTTCTGGATGTCCTTCGAGGATGCCAAGGACACCAGGGAGCATGGTGGGGAGGCGTATCCGCGCACAGCGGGCGCGCGTGGATCGGATTCTTGTTCTACCACGCTGAAGCAGATGAGAAGCGGCTTCCTCATGCCCCATCCTCGGCACGCTGTACATTCTCTCTGTGCCCCTTGAGTCCTCCTTCTCCTCCTCCTCCTCCTTCTCCTCCTCCCTCTCCTCCATTTCCTCCTCCTCCTCCTCCCCATCCTCCTCCTCCTCCTCCTCCTCCTCCTCCTCCTCTGCTTTCCTCCTCCTCCTCTCCGACCCAATCCCGTTCAAACAGGTATTTGGATGTCTCTTGGCAACCACATCCTGACCAGTTGTCCGACCCAGCCGCGACGACGAGCCTCAGCCACAACGACGGACGTCGATCTCGACCTCGACTCGACGACGACGACGACGACGACGACGACGACGACGACGACGACGACGACGACGACGACGACGACGACGGCGACGGCGACGGCGACGGCGACGGCGACGGCGACGGCGACGGCGACGGCGACGGCGGCGGCGACGACGACGACGAGCGACGTCGTCCTCCGCCTCCAGAGGCCCGCAGAGTCCCCAGAGGCTCCAGAATGACCACGCATGGTGAGCTCCAGAATGGGTCTCTCGGGGGTGGACAGACCTCCTACCCTGACACGTCGATTAGCGAATCGGCCGTTTTCGGTTCGCGACAAGGCGTCGCGGCCGTCATTTTTGCGGGTCCAGGTCCGTCGGTTTCGGTCCTAGGCCGTTTTCACCAAGGGGGGTTTACCAAAGGGAGGTTTGTCCACCGCCGAGTCTCGCCTTCAAGGGCGGGAGAAGTTGGCATCTCTTCCTCGGCAAACGGCGGCGGCAGGGCGGCGGAGGCCAGCAGAAGGAAAACGGGGGCGGCCGGCGGAAACCGGCGGAAGGCGGGCGGAAGTTGAGGATGTCCTCCCCCGAAGAGATGTCAGCTTGGCTTCGTTCAGGGTTTCGGGAACCCGCCGCACTCGGATGTAGCCAGGGCCCCAGTTAAGGGGAGCCAGTTCGTGATTGGGACCCGAAGCCAAGAATATGTCAGCCAGCGTGGGCCCCAAAGAGTGTGTTTATAGCCATGAACGTATTGCTATCTACGTGGGGCAATCTACGTGGTGCAAGTAAACTCTGTTCGCCATGAGTAATCGATTCCACTGTTCGCGCAGTCATCCAACCCACCCGCTTGCAACTTGTTTTGCATAGCCCATGCGGCGGCGATTGCGATGAGTGCTTGGTGTTGGCTGGTGCATCTCCGCGGCCGCGCTAGCCCGCGTATGCTCGTGCGCGCAGCGGTTGGCTAATGCGGCGCGACCGACGCGGCCGCGGTGGCGGTGACCGCTGGGCACTTCCCAGCGGGCACTTCAGTGAGAGTCGGCGATTTGGCGTCGATAACGGTGAACACGAGGATAATAGTAGCGATGGTGGTGGCCATGATGACAACGACGACGGCAATGCCAGTGACGGCGCCGATGCTGATCATGCCGACGACGATGACGGCGTCCTCGCGTCGGTGCTGGAAATTTTCCCAGGAGTTCGACACGTGCGCGCGGCCGACGCGCGCAAGTGGCCCGCATGGTATTATTTGACACGGATCAGGCCCCCCCCCCAGCACGCGCGCAAGGACGTTCGAATGATTTCGACATGCGGCGCGAGAGGCCCGCGAGGCAGAACTTCATGAAAGTACTGGAACAAGTCAAGGTTCTCTTTAGGATTCACAAAAGCGCGATCGCAGGCTTTGTTGTTGTAGCTGGCGTTGCAAAGCCATGTGTTTATCGATTTGGGGATCTTGCCGAAACCTTTGGTTTTTGAATGATTTCGGCGTGCGCACTTGACGACGAGCGCGTGCGCACTTCGTCCCGCTTGTTGCAAAAGGGTTCTTGCGACAGCACGCGGGCAGGGGAATTCGAACGATTTCGGCATGCGCGCGAGGCTGATTTGGTAGCATTTCGACAATTCGCAATAGCGCGATCGCATTTGTGGTGGGAAATTATTGTTGCGAAGCCATCGAATTTGAGACGTTGTCGGGACACTCGATGTTTTAACCCTTGCGACATACAGCGTTGTTGAAGGATTTGGGCATGCGCGCGGGACGACGCGCGCGTACGTACTTGGTCCCATTGTTTGCAAGGAGTTCTGGGAAATTGACGGGTTTTGATACACGACTGCGCGCGCATAGTATTTTTTTGCAGAGGGTAGATGGGGGGGGCGATACCGGCCTGCATGGGAGGGTACGAGTTCGAATTCGGGATGGACGATGGGGCATAACATATGTAAATTGCAATGCGTAAGTGGCTGTCGTTAGTTCCAGAGGGGTTCGATCTTATTACTCTTTTAGGAAGGATACGCTGTGCGAAGCAGTATATGTGTTTCAGCCGATGTGGTGCAATTTAAGTTGCGCCATTTATGTTGTGCAATATACGATGTGAAATGTACGTTGCGCAACATATGTGGCGCAATAAATGTTATGTAGTCGGTGTGGAACAGCATCTGTTGCGCAACGTATGTGTGCTGCAATCTGCGAGGTGCAATCTACGTTGTGCAGCTTGCGTTGTGAGACCTGTGTGGTACGGTCGTTGCTGCGCAGTATATGGAGTGCCTTGTATGGTGTGTACTCAAATGTGGTGAACTATATGTGTTGCAATCTATGTCGTGTATTTGATTTTTACCCATGAGTTGACACATCCCACGCTCTTGCAAACATCCCACCCACCCACCCGCAACTTGGTTTGCAAAACCCATGCGGTGTCGATTTCGATGTATGCTTGGCGTTGGCTGGTGCATTTCTGCGGCCGCGCCAACCCTAGCACGCGCGCGCGGCGGCCAGCTAGTTTGGCGCGGTCGACGCGGATGCGGTGGCGGTGACCGCTGGGCGCATCCCGGCAGGCATTTGATTGCGAGTCGGCGGCTTGGGCGGGCGCGGCACCATGGTAACGTCGACGCGGTAAACACGATGATGATAGTGGCGATGCCGGTGACGATGTTCGCACCGATGGCGACGCGGCCAGTACAAGCGCCGATGGTGATCACGCCGACGGCGATGACAGCGGCCTCGCGTCGGTGATGAAGGTTTTGGAAGGAGCTCGACATCCGCGCGCGGCCGGAGAAGCAAGAAGGCCGACGACGACGACGACGAGCACGGCGGCGACGACGACGACGCCGACGTCGACGACGACGGAAACGACGACGACGCCGACGCCGACGACGACGACGAAGACGACGACGACGTCGCCAACGAAGACAACGACGAGGGAGGAGGGAGGACGGCGACGACGCGAACGACGAAGAAGGGGGAAGGACGGCGAAGCCGACGACGACAACGACGAGGGAGGAGGGAAGACGACGACGACGACGACGACGACGGCGACGAAATAGGAGGGACGACGACGAGAAGCCGACGACGGACGACGACGACGACGAAGGAGGAGGAGGAAGGACGACCACGGCGACAACGACGACAGAAACGACCATGACGCCAAAGAGGACGACGACGACGAACACGAGGAAAGACAGAGGACGACGTAGGCGACGACGACGACTACGACGCGGGAGGAGGGAGGACGGCGACGACGACGACGACGACGCAAGAGCGCGCGCGCACGCTTTTGTTGAACATCCGTGTTGCGAAACCTTGTGTTTTTGCCGGCTTTTGGGACACGCGATTTTGAAATCCTTCCGAAACCGATGGGTTTTGAAGATTTTCGGCATACGCGCGCGACGGCGCGCGCGTGTGCACTTCGTCCCATTTGTTGCAAGGGGTTCTCGCGACGGCACACGCGCAAGGGCGTTCGACAGATTTCGACATGCGCGCGCGCGAAGCCCGTTTGGTAGCATGTTGTGGGAATCTTGGAAAACCGATGGTTTTCTTGATATTTCGGAAGAGCTCGCGCGCACGCTTTTTTAGCAAATCAGTGGTGCGAAACCCTGTGTTTTTGTATGTTGTTTGGAAACTCGATTGCGAAATCCTTCCAGCACCGAATGTTTTTGAAGGGTTTCGGCATGCGCACGCGACGGCGTGCGCGTGCGCTTTTCGTCCTGTTTTTGTTGCAAGGGATTCGCGAACAAGTTTAATGTTAGAGCAGCAAATGTCCCCGCGCATTTTTTCTTAAGGGAACTTCAGGGGGGCCGATACTGGCCCCCCGGGATCGTGCAAATCCATATTTCGGATGGACATGTGGTCAGAATCATACATGATTTACATACCCGAAAGGGTGGCGGCGAACGCCGGGGGGGGGTAGAGTCTATTCTCTTTGTAGAAGGGAGAATACATATATATATATATATATATATATATATATATATATAATCATGTGTATATATACATATATATATATATATATATAAAAATATGGAGCAAAATTGGTGGTGCAATCGATATGGTGCAGTCGATGTTGTACAATTTACGTGGTGCAGCCTATATTGTGCAATTAATTTCTGTTCGCAGTGAGTTGTCCACTCCACTGCTCGCGCAAACATCCCACCCACCCACCCGCAACTTGCTTTGCAAAAGTTCTTAAGACCGTGACGGTGGGTACCACATGGCACTTGACAACAACAGCGGCGCCGACGACGACAGCGACAACGACGATGACGACGCCGCCGACAACGACTACGACGACACCGACGACGTCTCCAATGACTTCGACGACGCCGACAACGACGACGACGACGACGACACCGGCGACGACGACGACGACACCGACGCCGACGACGACGACGATGACGACGACACCGACGACGACGACGATGACACCGACGCCGACGACGACGATGACGACGACACCGACGACGACGACGACGACGACGTCAACGACGCCGACGACGACGACGACGACGACGACGGCGGCGGCGGCGACGACGACGACGCCGACGTTGACGACGACGAAGACGACAACGACGCCGACGCCGACGACGACGACGAAGACGACGACGACGTCGCCAACGTAGACAACGAGGAAGGAGGGAGGACGACGACGGCGACAACGACGACAACTACGAGGGAGAAAGGAGGACGGCGACGACGCGAATGACGAAGAAGGAAGAAGGACGGCGACGCCGACGACGGCAACGACGAGGGAGGAGGGAAGACGACGACGATGACGACGACGACAACGACGACGACGACGACGACGACGGCGACGAAATAGGAGGGACGACGACGAGACGCCGACGACGGACGACGACGACGACGACGACGAGGGGGGAGGAGGAAGGACGACCACGGCGATAACGACGACGGAAACGACCACGACGCCAAAGAGGACGACGACGACGAACACGAGGAAAGACAGAGGACGACGTAGGCGACGACGACGACGACAACGACGCGGGAGGAGGGAGGACGGCGACGACGACGACGACGACGACGACGCAAGAGCGCGCGCGCACGCTTTTGTTGAACATCCGTGTTGCGAAACCTTGTGTTTTTGTAAGTTTTTTGGACACGATTTTGAAATCCTTCCGAAACCGATGGGTTTTGAAGATTTTCGGCATACGCGCGCGACGGCGCGCGCGTGTGCACTTCGTCCCATTTGTTGCAAGGGGTTCTCACGACGGCACACGCGCAAGGGCGTTCGACAGATTTCGACATGAGTGCGCGCGAAGCCCATTTGGTAGCATGTTGTGAAAATCTGGAAAAAATTAGCCTGGCGAAGGACCCAACCATATGCAGTTGAGAGTACCGCAATTGTGAATATCTTCTTCGGTGGCGCTCCCTATGGGGCCACGAGCCGTATGAGGGGTGTGCCGAAATGCGTGGCAGTGTACACAACACGAACGAAGACGATAGGTCCGAATATGAAAGCTTGAGCGCGTGCGAGTCGGATCGCGAGCGAGTCTGATTATGAATGAATCTGCGCGCGATTGATTCTATTCGCATGAATGCGTGCATGGATACGCCCAGTGTAAATGTATGTATACGACTGTGAACAGTTTGGGTCTGCGTGACTCTCGGCACTCGTGACTCTGAGCGTCGCCTCTGCAGGGGGCTTCCCTGGGAACCCCGACGGCAGCGCCCGCGCGCCGCGACGCCCATGTCGGCACGCCACACACCTGGTGTGCGGGACGCATGCGGACGGCAGCACTGGGGCCTTCGGTGGAGCTCCCTGTGGGGCCACGAAACGTGTGAGGGGTGTGCCGAAATGGGTGTGCGGGACGCATGCGGACGGCAGCCATGGGGCCTTCGGTGGAGCTCCCTATGGGGCCACGAAACGTGTGAGGGGTGTGCCGAAATGGGTGTGCGGGACGCATGCGGACGGCAGCCATGGGGCCTTCGGTGGAGCTCCTGTGGGGCCACGAAACGTGTGAGGGGTGTGCCGAAAGCGTGCGGACGGCAGCATCCTTCGGTGGAGCTGTGGGGCCACGAAACGTGTGAGGGGTGTGCCGAAATGGGTGTGCGGGACGCATGCGGACGGCAGCCATGGGGCCTTCGGTGGAGCTCCCTATGGGGCCACGAAACGTGTGAGGGGTGTGCCGAAATGGGTGTGCGGGACGCATGCGGACGGCAGCACTGGGGCCTTCGGTGGAGCTCCCTGTGGGGCCACGAAACGTGTGAGGGGTGTGCCGAAATGGGTGTGCGGGACGCATGCGGACGGCAGCCATGGGGCCTTCGGTGGAGCTCCCTATGGGGCCACGAAACGTGTGAGGGGTGTGCCGAAATGGGTGTGCGGGACGCATGCGGACGGCAGCCATGGGGCCTTCGGTGGAGCTCCCTATGGGGCCACGAAACGTGTGAGGGGTGTGCCGAAATGGGTGTGCGGGACGCATGCGGACGGCAGCACTGGGGCCTTCGGTGGAGCTCCCTGTGGGGCCACGAAACGTGTGAGGGGTGTGCCGAAATGGGTGTGCGGGACGCATGCGGACGGCAGCCATGGGGCCTTCGGTGGAGCTCCCTATGGGGCCACGAAACGTGTGAGGGGTGTGCCGAAATGGGTGTGCGGGACGCATGCGGACGGCAGCACTGGGGCCTTCGGTGGAGCTCCCTGTGGGGCCACGAAACGTGTGAGGGGTGTGCCGAAATGGGTGTGCGGGACGCATGCGGACGGCAGCCATGGGGCCTTCGGTGGAGCTCCCTATGGGGCCACGAAACGTGTGAGGGGTGTGCCGAAATGGGTGTGCGGGACGCATGCGGACGGCAGCACTGGGGCCTTCGGTGGAGCTCCCTGTGGGGCCACGAAACGTGTGAGGGGTGTGCCGAAATGGGTGTGCGGGACGCATGCGGACGGCAGCCATGGGGCCTTCGGTGGAGCTCCCTATGGGGCCACGAAACGTGTGAGGGGTGTGCCGAAATGGGTGTGCGGGACGCATGCGGACGGCAGCACGGAGGAGAGGAGGAGGAGAAGGTGGGACGCGGGGCGCTGTCTCTTCAAAACGAGGACCCAACACCACAGGATGGTTGGGAAAAAACCTATGGTTTTCTCCAGATTTCGCAAGAGCTTTCGCGGAAGCTTTTTTAGCAATTCTGTGTTGCGCAACCCTGTGTTTTTTGTATGTTGTTTGGAAACTCGATTGCGAAATCCTTCCCGCACCGAAGGTTTTTGCAGGATTTCGGCATGCGCGCGCGACGACGCGCGCGTGTGCACTTCGTTTCATATGTTGCAAGGGAATCGCGAAAAAGTGCTACGTTAAAACAACACATGTCATTGCATAGTTTTTTTTGTTTTTTTTTTATACAAGGGAACCTCAGGGGGGGAAACCGGTTTGGCAGGGATGATACGATTTCATATTTAGGATGGACGGGTGTGCAGAATATATATATATATATATATATATATATATATGTGAAATCATATGATCCCAGGGGGAACCGATACGTCCGGGTGGGGTGGGGTGGGGTGGGGGTGGAGTCTATTATCTTTTTAGAAAGGAGAACCGATGTGGTGATACATATTATCCAAATAGGCTTGCCCTATAGGAGTCCTCGCTCATCATAAGTAATTTGTCTGTAGGACCCCCCTTTTTCCAATGGCCCCCCCTTTTTTATAACGGCCCCTTCTTTTTCCAATGGCATTTGCTTGCTTGCTCTTGCGTGCTTGCTCTCGCTTGCTTGCTCTTGCTTGCCCTTGCTTGCTTGCACCTGATCGCTGGTTCTTGCTTGCTTCTTATTGCTCGCTTGCGCTTGCTTGCTTCCGCTTGCTTGCTTGCGCTAGCTTGATCTTGCTCCTCCCGTTCTCCTCCCGTTCTGCTCCCGTCCTCCTTCCGTCCTCCTCCCGTCCTCCTCTCGTCCTCATGTGGCTTCGCTGCGAGGCCCCGCGCGCGGGGCTGTTTTGCCCCCGCGGCAGGCGCGCCCGCCTGCGCCCGCCATGGCGACAGCCCCCAGCGCTTGTGAGCGCGACGGACCGAGAAAGGTCCAGGTCTCCCGCTTGGCATCGCCGTCAACGACGGCAACGAGCTGAAGCTAGAGCACGACTACGCCAAGATCGAGACCGACGACTACTACAGCACCATCACGGGAGTGCACCACCACAAGTGCCCTCCATAGTCAAGAATTGTCGAGGCCGAGATCGCCAGTATCTAAGACATGGAGATGCGAGTGTGGTACCATCAAGTGGATGACAGCTGCAGCGTGCTACGCGTGTCTGCAGAAGGATGCGCCTGGCCAGCCTGGCTCACCGCCGTGGCAGAGGCAGCAGTCGCCCCGAACACGACGAAGTCCCGAGCGTTCAGGATCACGAGAGCGTCAGCCACCACGGGGTGCTTCACCAGCTCGCGAACAACCGTCCACTCGTGCACGTGGAAAGCAAGACGTCGAAGTGATCGACCCCCCGGCACCCTGCAGGTCTATTCCGCCAAACTGTTGTTGAACCTACGGGCCATGGGACCCTTGGCGGCCAGGAGCCACCCGCAGTGGGACCCGCCGCCGATGGACCAAGCCCCAGAGGAGGTCAAGGAGATGTGCCGCAGCAGGGTGGCATCGCAGTTGGCAGCACTCGACACTCTCATCATAGAGAAGCATCGGCGTGGGCAAGATGTCAGACACCACGCCGAGGAGCATTGCCTGACCCTGGCGATGATGCACGGTGCCAAAGGGCCCTCAGTTCAGCTACGACGACAAGAAGATGCCATCGCCAGGTCCGAGAAACGTATTCAGACCACCAAGTCAGAGTTGGACAAGGCTCAAGAGCGAGTGGCCACCCTCACGCAAGATCTCGCCAGACAGGAGACAGATCATCAGATCATGAAGCAGGCCGGGGAGGAGTTGTGGACCATCGTCCTAGCTACCTGCCCGGCTACCCCTCGGACGTTGCACCGCCAGGTCGACGCGCCCATGGAAGGCAGCGGACCCCCACGACCTACAGATGGAAATCTTGGTGGTGGTTCTTCGTCGGCTCAGTGGCAGGCCAACATTTCCGGCCTAGCGGAGTTGCAACGTACACAGCTGATTTTGGCAGAGAATCTCATCGGTTTGTCGGCCAATTTCAACGCGCTCTACACGTGCATCGCCGGACATGCTGCACCAGGACAGCCAGCCTCATCAGTTCCGCCACAACCGATGGGATGCGACCCAGTACAAGTGGCACAGGCTGTGGGGCTTCCCATGCCTGCGCCGCAGGCGCACCAGCAGAATCCAGCGCTACAGCAGATGCATCAGCAGGCGCTACTACATCAGCAGCAAGCAGGGCACGGAGTAGAAGTGAGCCAGTCACAGCAAGCCCCACTCATGATTGCCGAGGTGTCGCCCTCGGACTGTCAGCTCGCCGTAGTAGGAGCGCCTCCCCCAGGCTCAGCACCTCCAGTTTTTCCACCGCGACCTCCAGCGCGGGAGGGGCGACGCACAGCCTCCAGAGCAGCAGACAGGCGCTCGGAGGCGATTGGGGATTCCGAGCCGCGACCCCGGAGCAAGACCCCGCCACGAGCAGGGGCAAGGGGATCCCAGGCGTGTCTCGTAGTTTCTTGAGATGCCCCATCTTTTCTCAAGGGCTTCCGCCTGACCCCCCGCCCCCCCCCACCCCGCATGCGGTCCTTCCCTTCTTGGGTGCCCGCGCAGCGGCGGGCCAAGTTTTGGCTCCATGGCCATTTTTCTTAGAAGCATTCCTGCCCCAAGTTTTGCGGGGCTACCTACGCCCCTTCCACCCCGGAGGCTATAGGGGCCCTTGTTGAGGTTAGGGGATCAGAAACACCTGTGTACATATGTACACAGATGGGCATGGGGGTGCACCTACAGCCCAGATCCCCGCCCCCCCCCCCCCCCCCCCCCCTCCTCAGCTACGGCAGTCGTCTACGAATATGCCGACGGGAGTTTGGCTATTCGCGGATTTCTTGCAGCACCAGTGGAGGATGATATTAGAGACTTGGCAGGTCGTGAGCAGCTATCCGAAATCGCCGAGTATCTGGAAGCAGCATGGGCAGTTTCCTTCGTGCTGCAGATGCCAGAAGCATTTAAAGTGCCGGTAGAATTTCACATCGATAACCTCCCCACCCTCAACATGATGTTCGCTTTGAACGGTACTCCTGCTACCAAGCCCACGCCCCAGTTGTCGCGAGCCTGTGTCCAGATCGTTGAGCCCCTAGGGCGTGAAGTCAGGGGGCAACATGGTCGGGCGCGCCAATGAGATCCTCTGAACGAGTTAGTGGATGTCTTGGCTAGGCTATCTGGAATGGGTTTTGACGCCCCCCCTCCTTATGTTCCCTTTGCGTCATTACTATTTGATCCTAAGCCATTAATGTGGGGCTGGTTACTCGCAAGTCCGCATTGGGAGCAGTTTAAATACCCAAGTATATTGTCTAATGGGAAGCTACTCGTCCCGAAGCTTCGACCGTTCGACCTGACCCCCTACCCAATATCATCGCCAACTACCTCCAAGACTTGTCCATCAGGTTTTGGTACCCAGATCCCGACCCAAAGTTCGGTGAACTTGGCGCTAGCGAGCGTACTTACCCTACGATCTAAGCTAAACAAATGGGTGAATCGTGCTGGCCTGTTTCGCAGTCAACGTCTATGTGGACTGAACGCCAGTGGGCGAATACGAATGCTTGCGAGAGTATTTCAGGATCAGCAGTTACACATTGATTTGACGCTGGAGACACGGATGAAGCATGAGCTTCCAGCCGCTGTTTTGCCGCAGTATATTGTGCACAGCTCCGCCACCCCCCAAGGAACTGATGGCATAGCAGGTTGGATTAACCTGGAACTGTCTCCCATGCAAGGCCTCAACAAGAAGCGTATTTGCGTGGTTTACTCCAGTCCTACCATTATGCTTCTTACCCTTACCTTGCAAAACTGCGTGCTGTTCACTATAGCAGGACATGCCCCGCACTCCCAGGTTGTGGGCGCCAGTCGTGTTGTGCCCGAATGGTGGAAGAGCTTATCGCAGCAAGTCAGCATGCATCTTAAACATTATCATGTTCCCGTGATGCTAGTGGGTAGCAATGCACAGCTAGGGTCTGCACCGTCGCACTCAGTTGGAGGACGCCATTCTGATGTGGAGAATCTGACCGGCCAACGTATGCATGCCTTCCTGCGGGAGTTTGACTTGTGCGCGCTTGCTACGTTTCACGGGCCCATCGACCAGATGGCCCAACGCGCATGGCATTCTCCTGACGGCAAGGTCCACAAGAGGATCGATTACCCTTGCGCGCCCATATCCACGATTACCCGCGTGAGGAACTACAAGGTTAACCCCGACGTGGATCTAGGCAATGCAGTACCTGAGCACGACGTGATCCAGATGCAGTTTGTTTTGCCCGATCACAAGTCCCCCCCCCCAGTGTTTTCTCGGAAGCCCGCGCAGGTTGACCTGGAGGCCCTGGGAGACCCCATGATACAACATGAATTTCGTTGTCATATGAAGGTAGGACATGATGTAGGCTTTTGGGAATATGGGCACCCTACGGACCAATGTGCACGGAAAGACTCCTGGGTACTACAGTTTGTTTCCAGCTACCTTAAGCCGAATAAGAAGACCCAGACACCCAGTTGGTTATCTAATGCTTCCTTAGCTAGTCTACAACAACGTTCCGCAGTGAGGTCCTCTTATCGTCGGTGACTTACACAATATCGAAGGTGCCAACGGTCATTATGCTTTCACGCATGGGCATGTGCTAAGAGCCCAAGCACATGGACAGTCCGACCGTGGAAAAACCGACTTACACCAGCACGTGTTATTCCAAGTGTACACATGTCACGGTCACAACACCTCAAGTACATCAGGCACTTTCAAGTACATGCGCATCTAGCGGTGGAACTTGCACGAGCATGTTATACATGTCGAGATGCATTACGTTATCGTATCACAGGATGGCCTCGGTGCTGTTGGGCATCGTGGACAGGAGCGATGTACACACGTTCGGCACCGCAGTTGCTACCTAGCAGTTGTGCAGCCTCTGCGACTCGAACGTATGCCGGTCTTCTCTCCATGCAGAGTTTGTCAGCGCTACATCGTCCTCCTGCTCCGTCCAACCTCGGCCCTGCTCTCGCATCGGCTGGAAGTCGATAAGCGCACCCACGTGGAGGAGGTCGTGGGTTTGGCAGCAGATGCATTCAATAGTAGGAAGATGGCACTGGCGTTTCGTACGTCACGCAGGCCGGGGACGGGACCGAAGAAAAGAATATGCAAACCGTCCCCCCCATGGTCGCATACATATTAGGAAAATGCATTGGCACACCCACGGCATCAGCCGACAGATGGGTTGAGTTTGTGTTTTTCTTTTTTTTTCCTTTGAGCTCGAGCTAGGACATCATTGCCCCTTTGAGGACTTAACCCGCCTGGCGCAGGATCGGATGGACCACCTGCCCCCAGCTGACTCACAGGTAGCCAAGACCATGCCGACGCTGATAGAGTTTGAACAGCGGATGGTGCAGGTTTCTCCGCACTGTTCTAATGGTCTTGACGGAGTACCAGGATCAGTCATTAAGAAATTCCCTTTTGAGTTCGCTAGACATTACTACCCCCTCCTCTGCAAGTTTGTCCTACTTGGGGCCGAACCCCTACAGTGGAAAAGAGAGGGGCGGACTTTGCTTCACGCACTGCCCGCCTCCTAGGAACACTTGCTCGTAACCGTAAGGTGTGTTTGGGCATGCTCTTCGTTGACCTGGAATCAGCGTTCAACTATGTTGCGCGAGAACTTGTAGCCTATGACGCACCCAGTGATGAACAGATTGCCCGTCTCTTTCGCAGCGTGGATTTGCCAGCTGACGCATGGCACAAGTTTCAAGAGCGCCTTCATCAAGGCACGCTTTTTGAACAGTTGGGCGCGCCCGAACACCTGCTTCGTGGAGTTGCTGAGCCACTACGAGGCACATGGTTCGGAGTCCAGGGGTCAGGAAGGATTGGCACCACTACTCGAGGGCCTCGTGCAGGCAACCCTCTGGCGACCACTCTTTTCTTGTTCGTAATGACGGAATGTTTGAAAGAAGCTCGCGACCTAATAGATGCAGCAGGAATGGCAGTGCAAATGCCCAAGGCCCCACCCCACTCGGTCTTGGAGGATACCTCCCCAGAGCCCCTAGAGACCCAAACAGGGTCCAATCCCCAGGTTAGCCTACATGACGCTAGTTATGCTGACGATGTGTTGTTTTTTACCATGGGACCGCCTTCGCAAATCCTTGGGCGAGTAGAACAGCTTACCTCCATTGTTTGTGGCGTTGCCCCAGGGGCTTCAAGGTGAATTTCGGACCTGACAAAACAGCCATCATGATCCAATTCTGGGGTAAGGGTAAGCAAGAAGTATATCGGGAGCTATGGCACGTTTGAGATGGGCACCTACATCTCCCCCCAACCCCATATGCTCCTGAAAGTTTTTTGGTTCCAGCAGTGCATCGGCATCGTGATCTTGGGGCAATGCTAACCGGTCAAGGAGATATGTTTGCTGAGCTTGCCCATCGCACACGCGGGACTACAGGCATGCTGTCAACGCTCCGCAAGACAGTTTTCAAGAGCCACACCCTGACTGACCAGAGGAAGCTCCAGCTTGGCGACAGCCTGGCACAGTCAGGACAGTTGCATAACGCGTGCGTTTGGCCGCCCCTCACTGGAGGACACATGAGCAGGCTCCAGACCCAGGTGACAAGAATATATCGAGCTGCTTTGAAGTTGCCAGTCTATTCACAGGACACCGCTACCACAGCCCATGCCTTGGTGCAAGCACAGCGGCCGGACGTTGAGACCACGTTATGCCGGCACCGACTTCGGTACCTAGGACGCGTACTACGCTTTGGACCGCAGCCCCTTAGGGCCCTCATAGCAGCCTCCTCGGAGTCCACAATGGGGTTCAGGACTCAAATCGAAAATGACCTCAGGTGGATGAGTACTCGCCATGGCGAGTTACGTTTGATGCCGTCCCCGGGGACCGATTTCCACTCTTGGGAAAATGATCATGGGGTCTCTCCCTCAATGGCGGTCCAAAGTAAAATCAGCCATGCATGCGCATGCACGATGGCAAGCACGCAATCATGATGCCCAAGTACGACGCAGCATATCTTAGCACTGGCACATGACAATGGTTTTCCTTCTCCGCGTGATCTAGCACCAATACTACCAGCACATGAATTACGTTACACATGTCAGCATTGTCATAAGGAGCTCGGAGCGATGGAGGCCATGACAGCACACGTAGGCGCGCTACATTATCAGGCGAGGCGCATGGCCTCCAAGTTTGCCGAGCCCAATGCATGTGGGATCTGTGCAAGGCAGTTCTCATCCATCGAGTTGGTCAAGGACCGCCTCGCCTACAGCTCGCCCAACTGTCTCTACCTCCCTCAGCTCCACCTCGCACCTCTCGCAGAAGAAGTGCAAGAGCAAGTCATGCACCTCAGCACTCAGCAGAGAGCCCATGACAAGGCACAAGGGGTGCCAAGGCGAGGAGCTAGAGTCCGAGCGTGTCGGCAACGTGTGGCAGTGCCAGAGTGCGTACACCAGTGCGCGATTTCCCAGGCAGAAGCAGCAGAGATACTTCGAGAGGCGGAGTATCAAATTGGCCCTGCAGCCAGCTATCTAATTTCACAGCCAGGAGTGCCCATGCATAAGTGGGAACATCGCCCAGGGGATGAAGGAGTTCAGGAACCCCTCGTACCTCCACCTCCGCCTCGCCCTGATGCATCTGCACATGATTTCCCGTGCCGCCGAGAGGACTTCCGAGATTTTCGTACCTCATGCATGGCGCCAGAAATGAGATACACCGTGGTGGCCTTTTTTTGCATATTGTTTCTGGGGCAAGGGGGCCAGGTGACTTTCAAGAATGCCTTGAATTTGCGACGGCGGTGGCCCCCTATCAGGTTATTGCTATTTCACTAGATGTTGCCATTGATGCCCAGCTAGGAGATTTAACACAGCACGATGTTACGATTCGGTGGTTACAATATCTCCAAGACGGCCGTGCTAATTGGGGTCGGCATCGCATGGGATCGCAACTCTTGGTTCCTTGGAGTCGATTCCAAGGGAGGTAAGAGACTTTCCCCCCCGCGCGCCCCGTCTAAACCATTAATTTAGGAATCCCTGGGAATCGATCCCCAGGGATGTCAAAGGTGACTCCAAAAAGGTCCCCCCCCGGATTCTTCCATATTCTGAATCTCAGGTTTCCTTGGCTTTCCCGCACATGGAGACGATTTGGAACTTACCTTGGTATTGCCCCAGAAATCTGAAGAAACCGATAAATCCAAAAATGATTTCACATGTAATTCTCCCGGGGCGCTCCCACTTCTGGGCTTAACACTTGCAATATTCCGATAATGATCCTGGGCTCGCTTTCGAAATCCTTGGGAGTCGATCCCCAGGGATTTCGAAGGTGATCCCAAGGGTGCGCGCGTGGGTGCGTGTGCGCGCCCGGGCGTGGGCGCGCGCGCGTGCGTGCGGGAGCGCGGGTTGCAATTTTTCCTGGGTGGCGAGTAGGCGAAGGTTTCCTGACAATGGTCCCGGGGTCGTTTTGTAAAACCTTGGGAATCGATTCCCAAGGTTCTCGAGGGTGACCCCGCGGGTGTTTTCGGAACGTCCCGCGTTCACGGTTTCAGGTTCTTTGGGGGCATTCCCGTGGATTACGACCGTGCCCGCGCCCGCCCCCACGCCCGCCCGCGTAACCCGCGGGGAGAAACAAAAACAGAACGCGAAACATCTATGAAAGGCGATGGTTTCCCGCGCCCCCCCCAAACGCGCCATTGCCGTTGCCGCGCCCGCGCTGGTTTCCGCGCCCGCCCGCGCATCCCGCGGAAAAGGAGTAAAACCAAACGGGTCGATGAACAGGCGCGGCCCCCCCCTCAAACGCGCCATTGCGGCTGCCGCGCCCGCGCCCGTTTCTGCGCCCGCCCGCGCAAGTGCCCCGCGGAAGAAGGGAACCCGAAGAATCTACGAAAGACAATCATCCCCCCCCCGCCCCTCCTCCCCGACGCGCCATTGCCGCTAGTTGCGGTGATCGCGCCCGTTTCCGCGCACGCGCCTCACAGAGGGAAAGGAAAACGCTTAAAGAACAATGAAACGCCATACTTCCTCCCTCCCAAACGCGCCATTACCGCTGCCGCGTCCGCGCCCGTTCCCGCGCGCGCGCGCGCCCCGCGGAAGGGGAGGGGGGGGAGTTCCGAAAAAGCGGATGCAAGACCATAGCTCCCCCCTCACTAGCGCGCCGCTGCCGCGACCGCGCCCGCGCCCGTTCCCGCAGCGCTCCGCGGAACTCGGCATAGGTCGGCTTCAGGTTCGAGGGAAAAACTGGGTCCTGTTCCAGCCCGCCCTGGAACCTGCATCGGCCCGTCGTTCGAACCTGAATCGGCCCAGCGCTGAAACTAAATCGCGCCAGTAGTGATCCTGCAACGGCATGTTCGAAATTTCTCTGATGTTCAGCAGCCGAATTCAGGAACGCGAAAAGGCGCGATCCTGTTCACGCCCATTTGGAACCTGAAACGGGGCGTTTGCTCAAGGAGAACGGACCGCTTCAATATCCAAAGCAGATTTTGGATCCTGAAACTGTCCGCCCCCATCAAGCAAATGGCCCGTTTCGGGCTCCAAATGGGCGCGAACAAGACCGCATCCATCCTTGAACCTGGCTCCGTCCGTCTCTGCAAAAAATCGGCCGGACTCAAGACCCAGAGCGGATAAACAGAAACACGCGACTGAATCAACAGAAATGTGCCGCCCCCGCCCCGACGCCAAAGCGGAACCGAGACAACGCGAAAACATGACGGGACCGCCTCCCCGCGGAATAGCGACGAAACTCAACGCAAACGACCACGTCCGCTCTGGATCCTGATTCGGCCCGTGCCCCGCAAAAGAACGGACCGATTCAGACTCCAGAGTGGGCGCGATATTTAATCCAAAATTTGTCGTTTTCCCGCGGTTGACGTCGCGACGGCGCGACAAAGAAGGTGTAAGGGGACCTGACAGGCGGGGTGGAGTCAGTGCATGTTGCCCTCGGAGGCAAGTGGTACTAGTAGTACTAGTAGTAGTAGTAGTAGTAGTAGTAGTAGTAGTAGTAGTAGTAGTAGTAGTA
>CAUYUJ010016465.1:27500-150000 GCA_963575745.1 Prorocentrum cordatum | reverse complement strand
GGCGCGGTGCCTTCGGCCATGCCGAATGCCTGCGTGTCGAGCTGTTCTTCGACTACCCATTTTGCCCAGCCCGCATCCCAAGGGTGACCGCCGAGTGCGCTTCGTTTCAGGACGCGCAGAGAAGGGAAGCATGGCGGCGCAGTCTGGAGAGCCAGATTCAGACGTGGTGGTCGCGAGCTATCGAAGCCACCGGGCTCTGCTCAGCGATTGGCGTGGCCGTTGGAGGCGCAGCAGCTGCCGCGGCGGGGGCGGCTGTAGGGCTGGCGCATGGAGCAGCGCGCGGGCCAGTTGCAGCCAGCACGCGCCCTCATTTGCATTGCCCTCGACGACAGACGGGCCGTTTCTGTAAGGTCCCGCTGATCTTGGGCGGTCGGGTTGGGCAACCACTCGATAGCTCGGCGGGCATTGAGGCACATGCGGCGAGCCGCCGCAAATCTCCAGAGAGCCGACCTCCTCCTCGCTGTCCTATGCGTTGGAACCCAGCGCTGGGCAATGTCCGCCCGATCCAACACGCGTGCCAGGGAGACTGCAAACCTGCGCCCTACAGCACTCCGACGGTGACGATTCCGACCGACCCAGCACCAGGAACCGCCTTCGCAGCGGTAGCCCCAGCATCTCCGACGGCATCGGAGACCGCAGCTCCAGAAATACCGACGATGGCGGCGGCAGAAAACACAAAAAAAACACAGTGGGACACAAACACACACACACACAATCACACACACACACACGCACAGTGTGTGTGTGTGTGTTTTGTGTGTGTGTGTTTTTCCTACAGTGTGTTGTGTGTGTGTGTCTTTGTTTGTGTTTTTTCCCTCGTGTGTGTGTGTGTGTGTGTTTTGTGTGTTTTCCCACAGAAGCAGCAGTTGTCAGCACGCCACGCTCTTCAGGAACAGCGCGCGGGTCCGCAGGGTCGAACACTGGAGGACACTCTGTGCCCGACACACCTGATCGGCAGACGCAGGAAGCAGGCGCAGCTGGCAGTCTGTCGGGCGGGAATGCGTTCGATAGGCTGCCGCGTCGGGGGGTTAACCTTCCGACGGGGCCACGTTCGCTTGAACCGCCAGCTGCTGCGACGCTTGAGGACCGCGTGCCAGCACTTGAACACAGAATGATGGACATCAAGGCGGAGTTGCATACACTCCGCGAAGGTATGCGCAATGTCCTCTGGGTTGCGAACATCACCAGTGACGGTTCGCAGAAGTTCGCAAAGCGCATGGACAATTTGGAGTGCGAGTGGCTTCTCTGGAACGACGGCCAGCACAACGGTGCCGCCGATCCAGAGCAACAGGGAGCTGAGGAGGGCTGCCAGCAGCCACCTCCAGACACGTTGCAGGAGGGCGCCTTGCCGAGGCCTTGGCCCCCGCAGTTATTCTTCGGGCAGCCAGTGGAGTCCAGCGTGACTTGCTGGGCCTTGAAGCAGACACTTTGCAGCAGTGGTGGGGCGCTGCCACGCCGCGGGAGGGTCAGAGCGGAAGCGCGCTTCCGTTGCCGTCGGAATTGCTCGCGACTTTGGCACCGGACGGGAGGGCTGCGCAGCCCACAGCTGGAGGGGAGATGTCCGCAGGCGTTCCCCCGGGCTTCTGGCTCACGACGGCTGCTGTTGTCGGAAACCTCGCAGCAAGGCGACCGGAGGGAGACAGCCAGGCGAAACGCCCGTCGCATGGTGGTGCCGGACAGAAGGGGATGCTAAACCCATTCCCGCGCCGCCTTCGAGTTCGGCGCTGCCGGATGCCGCGGCCGCTTCTCCGCTGGACTTGCCAGCCGTCGGGCCCGACGTGCAGCAGGGCGTCCCAAGTCAGAGGAGCAGCTGCATCTTCGATTTTCTTGTGGAGGCGCGGCCGCGCGCACCAGGAAGGCCAGAGCTCGGGCTGGGCGGACCTCCGGGCCATGGGGGCGCGAGCGTGGCGGGCCCAGCCTTGCCGACCAGAATCGCCCAATCACCAGCGCCAGTGGCGGCGCCCAGTTTGGCGGAGCCCAGCGTGATTTTGAAGACTTTACACGCTCTGGTGCCAGAGTTTCCCAAGCTCGAGCCCAGGGGCCCGAGCGCTCGAGCACGCAGGCTCCAGCAGTGGTTGCTCCATGTGTAGCAGTCCACTGAGTCGGCGGACCACCGCGTGACCTCGCGGCGGCAGTGGGCCCGGTCGTCGGCCGAAAACACCCGCGCCGCGTACTTGACGAAGAACCTCGACCTGAGGGGGCAGAACTGTCCGCGGGAGGCGCTGCCGCCGCAGCGCGCCCAGGTGGAGGCGCGGATGCGCCCGCGCACTCTGGCGTGCCTGCCGAAGACTCAGCGAGAATGGGTTGCTTTCCGGGTCCAGGCTGGCGCGGTCCACATGTCGGGCGCCCCAGTTTACTGCCTCTCCAACTTGTCTGCCCCCGCCTCGCCGAGTGAGAAGGGCAGCTTGCTCCGCAAGGTGCCGAGCCCCAACGCGCGCGCCAATGCCGGGCCGGCGCAGATCGAGCTCGCGCGCGGGCGGACGGACGCGCGGAGGTTGATGGCATTAGGGCGCGTGCCCCCAGACCTCGCGATGAGCTACCGCGCCCTGGAGCATCTTCGGGGCCGCGTTTGACAGGGCGGGGCCCCAGCTGCACATGATATGGATCCTACTCTAGGATCGACTGGGCCTTCCCCGCGCCGTGACGCAGGTGGCCTTCGAGGAAGTGTCCGACTTCGCTGACGCGGAGCTCTCAGCCTTGACCCTGCCAGGCGACACCTCCCTCAACCTTGGTTTGCCTCTGACGGACGACCAGAGGGCGCGGCAGATGCAGATGAGGGAACGTGAGAAGAAAGCATCGCGGGCCGCTGCCGCCGCTTCGGGAGCTTCTGATTCGGGGGTCCTCCGCCCGCAATCGCCCAGCCCACCGGCCCGCTGTCGCCGCGGGCGCAGCCGTGCGCCGACTGGCAGAACGGCGACTGCCAGCGAGGAGCTGCCTGTCATTCTCATCGCGCCAGCTTCCTGGTGGAGGAAAAGGTGCCTCGCGTGCAAGTCGCCAGCGCGCAGCTCGATGGAATGCGCCCGCCCTGGGGGGCGGTGCAGCCCTCGACAAAGACATGCGCCCGAAGGGCTATCGGGCGCGACGCAACCAGGCAGAAGAGGCAGGGGGGGTCGGCAAGTGAGCAGAGAGAAAGAGCAGGGAGAAGAGTGGAGACAAGGGCAATTCCAAGGGCAAGAAGTGGGATAGCGACGCTGGCAAGAGCACCCCTAACGCGAAGGCGAGCGTTGATTTGGCCCGCGCGGCTGCCGCTAGCGGCGACCCGGCGGCATGAATCAAGGACTTAAGGAGCGCGTTGCTTTGGACAGTCGGGCCAACGCGCTGCTGCATCACTCGAGAGGCAAACCCGACAGCTACTGCCAGGACGCGTTGCACTAAACACAGGGGGGCGCCACGGCCACCAGGCGACCTCGGCCAAGGGCGCCCCGGCCGCGCATGTTCCACGGCTGCCTTCGAACGAAGACGTCGACTTATCTCCAGGAGGATTTCAATGGAAAGATGTGTGCTGCACTACGCGAGGCGATGCTCTCATCCTACGCACGCCGAAGGGCCGTGAGTTTCAAGTGCAGACGCGGGGCGAAGCGCAATGTTTCAGCAAGGATAAGCTCCGCCAGATCTTGTCCGACCTCCCAGAGCGCCGCGTGGGCGGTCGCAGCGGTGAGCCAGTGCCAGCGCCAACGGCAGCCAGGGCCGCCATTGCGCGCGCTCCCAGGGGGGGATGTGGCCTGGCGCCAGCGAAGTACAGCAACCTCCCCGACCTCTTCCGCCACGACGACGCCGAGTCCGTCGTCGCCCCCAATCTCTTCGGCGAGTTGGTCCAACAGGTTGCGCAGCAGCCTCCCAAGTCACGGGCAGACAAGTTTTGGGAGCTCTGTTCGGCCGCGGCGTTCTGTCGGCCCGAGCTCGAGAAACGGGCGCCGCGCATGTCCCAGTTAGACCTGCGCCGCGGGGCGGGCGGCGCGCCCACCGCTGGCGCGACCATGCGCCATCCTCTACGGCGTCCTGGCGGTCTGCGTTCATGGCGTTTTTCGCCCCCCCCAACAGAGCGCCGCGGGGCAGCGCGGCAGCCGACGCGCCGCGAAGTCTTTTCAGAGCCCGCCGGGGCCGAGAAAGCCTTGGTTTTCAGTTTCTCGCCTTGGCGCGTTTCTTGCAGTTGCTCATGGGCCGCCATTGTCTGATCGAGAACAGCGGCGCCAATTCCTGATCTTGCGATCCCTTTCAAAACTGGGCGCGCCCAGCGCCCAGCATAATCGGCACGCGCGCGGGGCAATGCAACGCAACCTACACGTCGAGAAGAACGCGATGTTCGTTTTCGATTGCCCGGTTCCAGAGTTGCATGAATTATGCGATCGCGGCCGCCATCGCCGTCGAGTTCGAGGGCATGCCCAGGGAGATTCACGCGCGACCGCTGCCCCCTATGTATCCCGCAAAGATGCGCGACAGCACTTTCGATGACATCGGCGCCGTAGGGGCCGCGCCGCAGGCTGGGGGGGGGAGCGCCCTTCCCGCGCGCGCGCAGCGTTGGCTGGCGACCGCAGCATGGCCAAATGCGACCAGGTGGCATGTAGATTGGAAGATATTCGGACAGTTGCTTCGCAGTTTGGCCGCGAGGACCTGTTCAACATTTTACCTAACAGCTTTTGCTGATAGTCTTCTAGTGGGCTCAAAAGAGAGCATCGCGACGCCCCGGGGGGGCCTGGTCGGGACCCGGACAGATCCGAACAAAAGTGCAACCCCAGGAATCCCTAGGAGTCCTCAGGAATTCTCAGATCCGAACAAAAGTGCAACCCTAGGAATCCTCCTCCTTCTCCATCGTCATTATTCCTCCCTCCGTCTCCTCCCTCTCTCGGTATCCTCCTCCCGTTTCCTCCCCCTTCTTCTTCCTCATCCTTCCCTTTGTTCACTTTTTGCGCCTCCCCCTCGTCCTTCTCCTCCTCCTCCTCCTCCTTCTCCTCCTCCTCCTCCTCTTCCTCCTCTTCCCCCCCCCTCCCTCGTCGCCAGTAGCCATTTTGGCTCAAGGCTAAACGTTGTGAAGGACTGTAGACGTCCGAGAATCAGCGGTTAGTTTTGGACTCCGTCCGGAGGTGGCCCGAGCCATCTTCTGTGGCCGTCAGGAGGCCGTGGCGCTCGCGGCGCCAATTTTCCGCGCAGCTTCACTCCTCCTCGCTCTGTCGCGCGGGCAGCCATGGCGTCGAGGACCGCATCGCAGCGCCGCCCCTCCTGCCAGAGAGGTCCTTCGGCGAGGACAACTTCAAGAAGCTACCAGGTCTGCCAGACTCCATCGTGTGGGGGATGGTCGTGGGCTGATTTGGGACACCGACATTGTGCCAAATGCGAGAAAAGCTTCCCGCATGAGTCCAGCGCCAGCAGCGCCGGCTCCGAGGAACGGCCCCAGAGGCAACATCTGGCCTCGACGAGTGCAGTGCGACGACAGCCGGCCAGATGGAGTGGAGGAGCAGCCAGAAGGAGACACCGCTGACCCCGTCCAAGTACGCATCGCAACAGGCACCTGCTGGCGCAAGCTCGAGGGAGTTGGTGGCAAACGGTGCCAGCAGGCAGCAGAAGAGCACAAGGCCGCCACGGCCGCGGCCCTCGACGGCAAATCGCCAGACCAGCAAACACATAGCCTCGCGGACCAGCTCGCAGGCCAGCGCTTGCGATTGGAGGGCAAGCTGAAGGACGTGGCTTGGCACATGGCAGATATTGAGAAGCACGCCGCCAGCTTCGAGAAGGCCGCCCTCGAGTGCAAAGACACGCACCGTGAAAGCCAGCAGCCCGAAGCTCAACTACGCGTCGCAGCCCGCGCAGCAGCAGAGCAGGTATCAGGTGGATCAGCAGGGCCATCGGCGCTCCATCGGGCCAGACTCGACGCTCACAGACTCTGTCAAACAGAAGTTTCCAGATGGTGTCCAGATCAGCCCGACCCCCCAGGATAATGTCGATGCCATGGCCACGGGGTTCAATGCCGAGCACAACCGCCTCCAACAGTCAGCCGCGACAGAACCCACCGAGGCCGAGGGCGCAGCCGAGCCCGGCGCAGCAGCAGAGTTTGGAGCGCACCAGCCAGGCACCAGCGCGTGACAGGATCCGCCGCCAAAAGAATGTCCCAGGCCTTGTCAGAGGCCGCCGTGCTCACCGCGCAAGGAGTCCTGGGCCAGGCAGCTGAGGGCACCCAGCGCGGGCCCAGGGCCCGCCAAGGCGGCGCACAGGCCCCAGCATCAGCAGAGCCAGCCCCGTCAGGTAGGCAACCTTCGCATCGTGACTCTCACTGGGAGTTGTTGGGGAAGCGCCGAGACTTTCGCCCAACCCGAGGAAACTCAGGCCGCCCGCGCTCTCCGTACTCAAGGAGGCCAAGCTTCTCGACCACCAAATAGCTGACGCTACCCCGTGGCGCAGTAGAAAGGGTTGGCCCGCCAGTGTCACACCAGGGGTTCTGAGCGACCGTGGGGCAGTAACGCGGGGACCTGTCATCTTAGTTCAAGACGGGTACGATTCTGCGGTAAGGAAAGCCGAGCAGCCCGCCAATCCGCCGTGTGGGAGAGCTACAGCCGTAGGTTTGCAGGTGCCAGGACACGCCCCCTTTTTGCCAACCTCGGCCTACCTTCTGGACACGGTCGGCGCGAATCAGTTCAACCCCAACTTGCTTGCCAGCCTCGCGCATTTCAGCCAGATGCATTGCGCGCGCATCGCTTCCGCGGCAGATGTTCACTTCTCCTCCCGCCAACCTCAACAAGAGAAGTATCTGCCCGAGAGCGGGCTTGCGACCTTCTCCCACGACCTCCCCAGAAGGCCAGGAGCCTGATTGATTTCTTCCTCGTCTCCGATTGCTTCCAGGACTACGTGAGTAAGCCCAAGGTCTTCAAGGAGTGCCCCTATCGAGCCCCCGCGGGCCAGTTCATTTCGACTTCGCCGCAGATGGGCCCTTCCTGGCGCCCGTTCTGGCAAAGCCCCGGAAGCTGCCCACCGAGCTCCCCGCGGGGCCCATAGCCGAGCCAGACCCTGGATCAAAGCCGAAGCGGCCCTGGACCAGTGGAAGCCTTCCTGGGCCCGAAACTTGACTGCGCGGTCTTCGACGGGGCCCTCGCCCAGACCTACGAGGTCCTGGTTCGCGATTTTACAAGCTAGTTACTGTGAGAGACACGCCCCAACGCAGCGAGAGGCCGAGGGGCCAATCACATCGGCCGAAGTGGATCCCTGCCCAGGCAGCCGCGAACTCAACGCTGCAGTTGGCGCTCTCTGCCTGGCCCGCTTCGCTGGCTTAAGAACAAGGTCACTTATGTCAGGCGAGCCCTTGACACATCTGAGGACCTAGAGGGCGACGTCCAAGTGGCTCCAGGGGGGCCCTGGACCGCCCCTAGCGTTCTTGTGCAAAGCTGGCGAACTCGGAGTCTTACTGCGAACGGGTCGAGCGTCCATCCGAACGGCCCTGGTCGATATTCGAAACGATGCCCTTGACGCCGCCACGGCGAAGGCACTGCTCGATGAGCTCTTCGAAGACGCCGACAGAGCCCTCGACCGAGAAGTTCCACGCAACCGCTCGACCGACGAGATAAACTAGACATACATAGTGGGTAAGAACCAGCACGCAGCATGAGGCGGGATGGGGCCGCCGCTGGAGTCAGCGCGTGGAAGCCCTTGCAATGTTGGAAAGCTTCTACCGCTAGATGGTCAGGCCGACTGCGCGACTTCCTAATGGCCGAGCCCGGGCACCTCTCGAACATTTTGAAAACGACGCCGAAAGAGCCCAAGCATTAGCGTGAGAGACCAGAGACCGCGTCAGAAGCCGCGGCCGAGCTGGAGCCCACTATGCCGACCTGGACTCGAGTGGCAGTGGAAAAGTTCAGCCGCAATTCGGCCTCCACTAACGACGGTTTTCACCCTCGGCACTTTTCTCTCGCGGGTGGCGACGAGCTGGAGCTCGTCGCCGGCCTCGTGCGCGCGTTCGAAGCAATGGGGCCTGCGCCTTCCCAGGCGCGAGCAACTGTCGCCGCGTTCATCCCCAATCACAAGCAGCAGGAGGGGAAGAGCGACGCACCGAGCTGCATGGGGATTGGCCTTGGGAGCTCGGCCTGGCGCCACTAGGCCAAAATCCGACAGCCGCTCGACGATGGGGGCGTCAGAACAAGCGGCTCTACTCGCCCATCAAGGAGGAAGGGGGCCATTGGAAAACACGTTTTCCCTGCAGGCCCTGGGGGCTGAAAGTGCCCACTGCGAAGGAGTATCCAAGTTCGCGGTGCTCGGGGCCCCTCCAATGCATTACGAACGCGCCGTCAGGGACACGGTTTTCAAATACTGTCGGGGCAGTTTTCAACCGGGCGGTGGCGGCTCTGACTGCCGGCCAGCATGGCGCCCTCTGGGTCGTTGCCAACAGGTCCCAAAGCAGTTGTTACCGGCGGCCCGCAGTGCGGAGTTCCTGCGGGCTGTGAATCTGGCACGAGCGTCATCCAGATGCATTGCATAGTACCGCTTGATGTCTGGGTCCAGGGCATCATTGCTACGAATCCCATATGTTCGTAGATGGCATCTTCCACCAGGCCCACGACATGAACCCCGAGGGCCTCGCAAAGAGCCTCAGCAGAGCCTCTGAGAGCATGAAATAATCGAGACGCACCTGGATAGCAGCATCGCCCTCCGCAAGTCGGTCGCCCTCGGCCCCGCCGCCAAAGTTCGCGGCCCCGCTGGCTAGGCAAACTACCGGGGCCCCGGCCCCATGATCGAGTTGACGCAGCACCTGACCCCGGCATCGACTACGCGGCTGGAGGTTGCGCGCGAAGTGGCTAGGGACGCGCTGTCATTCGCCGGAGAGTTACGAAGGTGAAGTTGCGCAGGCGCAGGCTCCAGGCCATCGAGATGGCAGAGGCTGGCATGGGGAAGTTGCGCAGAACAGGCCAGGGCCGGGCCAATCACCATGGTGGCGAGGTTGCGGGGCTAACCGTTTCCGAATTTATCCAGTGCCAGGTAACGTATTTCACTGCGGTGGGACCAAGAAACCAAAACCCATCTCGCGCACTGCGTTTGCGCCTGCTGGGGGGCCCATCCTAGAAGGCCGCCCCGGGGCCAGCGATGCACTGCAGCCTAACTGGTCTGGAGGATCCAGCTCGAGCAGGGCTCCTGAAGTAGAACCATGTGGGCCTCCAAAGGATGGTTTGCCGAGTCCTCGAGAGCACCCCCCCCCAAAGGCTTTGAGTTCCTGCAGATGCCCCCTAGGTGCTGCGATCCTAAGCCGCAGGAGGATAGGTTGGAAGCTCACGAACCCGTTCGAGACCGAGACAGCCGACGTCCGAGTGCCACAGATCAGGGTCACCCAGCCAGCCCATCTCAAGTACCACCTCGAAGCCACCTGGATGGCGAAACTCGAGTACCGCGCCGCAGCCGAGCCTGGGGAACCAAACGACCACCTCCACCTGCTCAGCCGCCAAAGCCATCCTGGACTACCCTACCCTCAGCAAGGCCCAACGGGGCTGTCTGCTGGCCTGCCTGACCCAGTGCTTGGACAAAATCCCACTTGGCTCCTGCAGGTTACAAAATCGATCAGGAGTTCGACTGCTGCGGCCACCCGTCAGACGACATGCGCCACCGCTTCAACTGCCAGAGCGTGGATAATTAGAAAAGTGTGTTCCTAGAAGCCTCAGGCCTAGAGTATATCAGAGGGAGGGTGCCCAACGATGCCCCCCTTGCCCACGGTTTTAACATGTTTTCCGACCTCCTTCTCCATCGACCCATTGGGGTCGGATTTGCTTGGGAGTTTTGGTCCGAAGACGGCGAGCCCATGGGGGCTGCCATGGCTGGAAAAGGTTGTTTTGATGGGTGCTGCTAGAAGCGCGACCCTGCTATTTGGAAGCAGACGTGGTGGTCGGTTATTGTTAAAGATGGGCAGGGCGACTGCGTGGCTCTCCTGGCAGGACAGACAGGCGACGGCCTGCCGCCCCATCTCGGGAGCTGCGGAGCACGTCGGCCTCGCCGTCAGTCACGCGCGCCCGCGTCTCGCGAGAGTCTATCCCGAACACCTAGGAGCCATCGGAAAGTACAGCCAGCTAGGATTTGACAGACATGATCTGCACGATGGGCTGGAGCTCGCTGTTATAGGCAGACGCTTTGGAGGTGCCCCCACACCATCTGCAAAGTTAGGCCCATCAAGATTCAGACAACCCCCCAAAAACACCAGGGACAAGCGATTGGCCCCGGGGAACCCCGTTGCCGACAGAGTGGCCAAAGCGGCCGTTGAAAAGCTCGGGGACCCTTCGGAAAGTGGAATCCTACAGTGCCAGGCCGACCAGGCCTACATCGAACGATTACTGATATTTGCCCCACAAGCTATGAGGAATTCGCCCACGATTGCCCCCGAGCCTGGAGCCAGAGCTTGTGCAAGTCGTTTCCAAACCGCCAGTGGAGCCCATTGTGGGTGCCGCTCCCCTCGCCCCGACTCCTCTGCCTTCCCTTCCACCTGCTGGTCCAGGGGCCGACCGCGGCGCCCGCCCCTGGGGCTTTCGACAACAGGAGCAGCCCCACATATTGGCCTGGATTGTGAGTTTATGGCTGCGCGAAAACTGTCGCACCCGTGCTTTAACCTATGCCACCAAGGCCCGTCGCGATGCCGAGAGATGCCCGCGCCTCTCTCAGCTCCCCCTGAAGAATAACGGCCGTGACATATGCATGCTCGATCGCCTCGAAAACGAGAGCTGTGCCATGGCCTGTTGGGACCGCGGTGTTCATTCAGATTTCATGGCCAGAGGGTTCCAGAAAAAGTGTCCCCAGAGGTCTACGTTTAACGATAAGGTCGCAGCCTTGAATGGTTTTCGCATGTGCCGCCACCCCAAGCAAAGGGAAGACCAACCCCGCCGTTTTTTACTGCCCCCATAACTGTCGAAATGCTAATTCGAGAAGCGCACAGGGCAATGGGAATTTCAAGCAGCAGCAGCAGCAGCAGCGGTCAGTAGTTGAAAATCAAAAAACTGGCATTCAGTCAGATGCACTGGTCCCCCTCCCTCGTCTTCAAGCATCTCCTCCTCCTCCCCCTCCTTCGTTTTCCTGCTGCAGCCCTTCTTCTCCCGCCTCCCTCCCACTCTTCTTCTTGTTTATCATTATTAGTATTATTGCTGTTAGTATTCGCATCATCATGATTCGTATTACTGTTATTGTTATTATAATATTTATTATTGGTGTGACTACCATCATCATTAAGATTATCATCATTTCTATTATTATGATTGTTATTGTTGTTTTTGTTCTTCCTCATTATTGCCCCGTTCACCTTTTGCGCTTGCCCCGTCCCCCCGCGTGGCTTGCGGCCGTCCTCGCAGTGACCGTGGTGGCGGTTTTCGTCGTCGTCGCCGGCGTACCGAGGCCGGGTGCACGTCGGGTGGAGCGAGGTGCGTCAGCGAGCTTGGCTACCAAGCGGTGCCCCCAGCCCTGGGCGCTTTTACTCTTCTGTCTCCTCTTCCTCCTCCTCCCTCTGTTATCCTCCTCCTCCGCCTTCTCCTCCTCTCCCTCCTCCCTCTCCCTTCCTCCCCCTTCCCTCTCCTTCCTGGTCCTTCTTCTCGTTCATCCCTCTTCCTTATAGTCAATCTGATTCTGGAAAAAAACCCTGTCAGAGTCTTTGTTTGAACTTACGTGAGATCCATTTGCAATTGTTCCTTAGGTTCATGAAATCTGCGAGGGTTATGAAGGCCATGAGGGCTATCGGGCTATAAGGCTGTAGGGCTATGGGGCTGTAGGGCTATAGGGCTATAGGGCTATAAGGTTATATGGGCTATAGGGCTATAGGGCTATTGGGCTATAGGGCTATAGGGCTATTGGGCTATTGGGCTATGGGGCTATGGGGATCTATGGCTATATGGATATAAGGCTAGGGCTATATGTCTATAGGGCGATCGAGCACCTGGGCACCCGGGCAGCCGGGCACCCCTGGGCACTTTCAGGTACCCTGTGCACCTCTGGGCAGCCCAGGGCACCTGGGCACCCCCGGGCACCCCCGGGCACCCCTGTTTAGGTGGCTGTGATTGGGAGCTTTATATCGACCTGAAAACTGTGCACCCCCGGGCACCCGGGCACCTTGGCAGGCCACCGACATCGGCGACGCACATCACCTAACCATACGAATCCGTTAGGACCCCTACAGAGGCAAGCTCTGATTGGGGAACCTTTTCGCCGCGTCACCAGGCGCGTCGGCAGGGATGGGCGGGCGTTGCGCCATGGACTTCCTCACCATTTGTGTCCCTGAAGCTTGACGTTTCCAACATATACACGGATTGAGGGGGAGTCGCCTTCAACGTGTTTATCTCGCTTTGCTGCGCCGCGCGCATTCGTTGTGAACATGCCACACAGTTACGCGGACGGATGGCGACTCGTTTTCAAGCTGCGGTTGTCGCTTTTGCGCCGCGCACATTTGCCGACATGCTTCATGTTGGCGTGGGTTGGTGCCTATCTAAAGTTGGCTCCAGTCTTTATCGCCGCACTAACCAGCCATACCGATATAGGGTGGTTCGGTTTCCACAGTGGGGTGATCGCCTGAGATTTAGTTTGGCCACCAGAAAGTTACAGCTTTGCACCAGTTGCACGGATGAAGGGCGGCTCTTTTACACCATGGGGCTATCGTGTGAGTCTTGTTGCTCCTCCTCCTCCTCCTTCTCCTCCTACTTCCTCCTCCTGCCTCCTCCTCCTACCTCATCTTCCATCCTCTCTCCTCCCCCCTTTCTTCCTCCACCTTGGTCCCCTGTGCTCCTCCTCCTCCTCCTCCTCCTCCTCCTCCTCCTCCTCCTCCACAGGGGGGAGGGACAGGACGAGTGTAGTCTTCGGCGCGGGCTGCGCAACAGGCCTCGGGAAAGTTCGCTCGTTCTGGGATGGGCCACGACGCCACTCCCTAGAGTCTCTCCCTCCTCCCTCCTTCCCAGACCTTCGATGTCTTGCAAAAGTCAAGACGAAGCTTTGTTTGTCGTGTTCGGCCTCCAGGAGCCGTCTCCAGGCCCCGAGGCCGTCACACAAGAAAACGCTGTCCTGGATAGATCAAAAGGGCATGGAGAAGGGGTCGATACCATCGGATGTCGCGTGCAAATTGTGATGTCTGATGTCTAGGTCTTCCTCCTGCGGCCAGCGCGGCCTTGGCATAGACCACGGACGAACCGCTGAGGACGGGGAGGCGGATTAGTGTTAGGAGAAAGAGAATAATGATGATGAGGAGGAGGACCAGCGTAAGCCCTCCAAGTTCTCTCTTCACAGTTTCCTGCAATGATATATATATATATATTCATATATATATATATACATACATTTGTGCAAAACGTGATGTGTCTCGCCATCCGTCCTGACTTCACCCTGCTGCCTGTCACGACTGCCTCGTCCATAGCTTTCGCTAATCAAGGGCGTGGGGCACCCTCGGGTCCTCGAACTGCGCCCGCGAGGGCGCCCGCCGCAGCGCCCCCTCTTGCCGCTACGCCCCCGTCCTGGCGAGGGAGCGGGCGCCACTCCGCACGGCCCGCGGGCTGGGATGGCGGGCCGACGGCGCGGCGGTGGTGCAGGCCCTGGCGGCGCCCTGCTTGGCCTCGGCGGCTTCGGCGCGCCGCCCGCTGGAGCTGCGGGGGCCCTGGGCGCGCTGCCAAAGGGCGAGGCTGCCGTCGTGGCAGCAGGAGGAGCGGCCCTCGCAGGTGGAGCTGGACGAGGCCGAGGTGCTGGAGCCCCGCCCGCCAAGGCTGGCAAGGCGGCGGGGGGCCCCCCGAAGGCGAAGGGGAAGGCCAAGGCCAAGGCTCCAGCGAAGGCCGGAGGAGGCCGTGGCCGCGGGGTTCGAGGAGCTGGTGGTCACGGTGCGGGCGGTCCGCCCCCTCTGGCCCTTCCTCCTGGCGGAGCTGCTGGAGGAGCTCCCCCCCTGCCAGGGCCCGCGGCCGCGCCGCCTTTGGCAGCGGGGGTCACGCCCGCCATGGGCGTCGTCTTCGGAGGCGCCTGCGGCGGCCCCCTCGGCGGCGGAGGCGGAGCTGCCGGCTGGCGGTTTCCCTGGGCCCACGGCTGGAGGCTACCCAGGATGCGGAGGCCTGGTGCCGCCTCCCATGGCTGGTGGAGTTGCTGGCGGAGTCGCAGGCGGGTTCCAGGGCGCCCACGGCGGTCTAGCGCTGTGTCCTGGAGGAGGTGCCTTCGCCGCCCTCGGCCGCGCGGCTGGCTTCGGCCCAGGAGGCTAGGGGCAGGCTTGAGGCGGCGCGGGCTGGCACGGCGGCGTGATGCACGGCCTGGCGGCGCCCGCGGGAGGCGCTGGGCCCTGAGTCGACGGGCCATCAGCCCCGCATGCTTTCAGCGGATCGGCCTCAGCCCTGGGAGTTGCGTCGAGGGCGTGCTGCTGGACGTGACTGGTGGCGCCGTGGGGGCGGCCGTGTTCCAGGTGCAAAGCGCTTGGCCAGGCGGCGCCAAATGCTGCTTCGTGGAAGCGTTTTTCTTGGGGACGAGTGTGGCCCAGCTCGCGCCCAAGCTGGCGGGCAGCTTCGGCGCGGTGGGCGGGGCGGTGCTGCGCCTCTGCACCCAGCCTGCTGCGCAGTTTGCCGCCGTGGTTCTTTGGCCACAGCGGTCGACGCTCCACCTCGAGACGCACCGCATGCGTGACACGCGGGGTTTGGTGGAGCCGTGGCTTCAGGCCGCAGGCCCGCCCGCGGCTGGCGGAGACGGCGTGCTGCCTCGAACCCCAGCTGTGCTAGGGATTGCTGCCGCACCAGCTACAGATGACGGAGATGTTCCGACGCCCGCCGGGCCAGAAGATAAGATCACCGAGCTGCGCATGCGTTTGAAACGCCGGGGAGTCCATCGCCTCTCGCGCGGAGGCGGCGCTGGCTGGCAAGCGGGCTCGCAATAATAATAATAATGATAATGATGACGACAGCGACACGAGTTTTGACGACGCCTCACACGTTGATGTAGGACGCCAGCTCGAGACCCTCGCCCGCGATCAGCCAGGTGCACTGCTGGCAATCGGGATGGAGGCCATCAGTCGATGTCTGGCGCGGCGTGGATGGGGCGGCCAATTAAGAGAGTCCGCAGGGCCTGCGTCCCCAAGTCGCGCAGTACATCACCAGCGTCTTCCACGGCCGCCACCCTCACAGCGAGATGGGAGTGAGGAGCGTACGAGAGTTCCGCGCGATAGGCGAAAGCTTGAACGCGCTGCTCCGAGGCGAAATCGATCACCTCGGAGACCTCGTGCAGCGTCTGAAGGCAATCGAGCAAGCGACGGAGGGCGGGCCCTGGCAGGGGGCGGGCCCTGGCAGGTGGCCCAGCATCTGGGGCTGCGCGACGACTTCGGCGCGGGGCCCACTCAGTCGGCGGAGCTGGCCGACGCCGTGAGCAAGCACAAGAAGCTCCACGGGCTCCAGGAGAACGTGGCGAAGGCCCGTAAGTCTGGCGCGGCGGGCTCAGCGGGCCCCCCTCAGCGGCCATCGAGTCCGGGCCCAGCTGCAGCGCTGCCCCAGTCGAAGCGGGCCAAGAACTTCCTGAAGGGGCGCGCGAAAGCAGCGAGCCCTGAGAGCAGCCAAGGCTACCAGCCCCGCAGCCCATGACTCCAGATCCGCCCTACTTCGGCCAATTTCGTAAGTGGGGCCTGGCAATTCCGCCTTACTATTCAAGCCCCGATGATGCCAATTTCCGCCCTACTTTTCCGTTGCTGTTCCCGCGCTACTTTTGTGGATTCCCGCCCAACTTTACGTTGGCTGCCATTCCGAACGTGCGCAGTGAGAAACGCATTGAATGTGTTCCGTGCGGCGTGGCTGTAGCATGGCTCAGACATCTTTTTCCAGGTCAGTTCCACGTTGCGGGGCCGCCGCGCGGGCCTTGTCACTGAAGCCTTCGGCGGCGCTCTCTATGGCGCCGCGAAGCGTGTGAGCGGCGTGCCGGCATGAGGCGGGACCTCTATGCGGACCTTGCCGTCGGGGCCTTCCGTGGAGTTCCGCGCCACACAACTGCGACCACCATGCGCGCGGCAGCGGCGGCGCGCGGGGCGGGTCAGGGGCGGTCGCGCGGCAGGCCGGAAATAGGTCGCAAGGTGGGCGCAAGGAATTGACAATCATGAGGTTGTCGCTCGCCATTTCGAGGCTCGCACTGGCCTTCAAAATGGCGCCCACATTGCCGTCGAGGCGAGCAAAGGGGTTTCAACACGGCGCTAAGGCGGTCCAACACGCCCCCCCGAGACGGCTGAGATAGCTCAAGCTGGCTCCCCCCGGTGCTCCTCTCCTCCTCCCCCTGCTCCTCCTCCTCCTCCTGCTCCTCCTCCTGCTGCTCCTCCTCCTTCCCCCTTCTCCTCCTCCTCCTTCTGCACATCGTCCTTCTCCGCCCCCCCCCCGACATCCGACGTCTTGATTTGTTCAACGCGCGACCCCTGGAGGCCCAGGCATATCAATGTGACGACGCTTCATCATGGGCCTTCGCCTGGCGACCCTCGACGGGCCCCCGAAAGGCGAAAGCGGCGACAATCTTCCGCCTTGGTTTCGGGCGCATCCCGAATGTGGTTTCTCGCGAGGTAAGCTCCGAGTGACAGAGTGACAGACTGGCTGATTGATTGACTGACTGACTGGTTGGCTGACCAACTGACTGGTTGCACCCGTTGCGCCAGCCGCCGAGGGCGCAACCATGGCGAGACCGATAGCAGACGGGCTCATTCTTGACCAGAGCCGAGGGCGCAACGTTATGGCGCAACCAATAGCAGACAGTGTTACTTTCGGCCGCCGAGGGCACAATCTATGGCGCAACCAGTAGGAGACAGATATATATTCTCGGCCGCCGAGGGCGCAATCTATGGCGCAACCACGAAGCGACGGATTCATTCTCGGCCGCCGAAGGCGCAACCACGGCGAAACTAGTGAGAGACGGATCCCATCTCGCCCGCCGAGGGCGCAACTTTTGCGCAATCAGCGGGAGGCGGTTTCACCATCGGCGGCCGAAGGCTCAACGATCGGCGCAACCAATCGGCGACGTTTTTATTATCGGCCGTTGGGGGCGCAACCTCCAGCGCAATCGATGCGCGGCCGGTTTACTTTCGGCCGCCGGGGGCGCAACCCAACCAATAGAAAACAGTTTCACTTTCGGCCGCCGAGGGCGCAACCTATGGCGCAACCAATAGGGTCGGTTTCGCTTTCTTGCACAGGGCGACTGGACACCCGATTACTTCATTTCGCGTCGCCCACCCCTCTGTCCCTAGTTTTTTTTTTGGCGGCCCCCTTTCCTTCAGCACCCCTGTGTTCCCAGCAGCCGAACGCCCCCTCCGCCCCGACCATTTTATTTCGCGTCGCCCCGTCTCCCCCCTCCTTTGCCCCCGGCATTCTCCCCAGCGGCCCCCCCCAACAACTAGGTACCCCTCCCCCCCTCGCCCGCCCCCGCCGCATTCTTTTGCGTCGGCTCCCCGCCCCGCCCACACCCCTGCCACGTCCCTAGAGCCTGCCCCCTTGTGCTGTCCTGTGTTTTTCCTTTCCCTCTCCTTTCCTTCTTCTATGCGCAAAACCCATGGCGCGCATGCCACGTGTTCGGCCGCCGAGGGCGCAACTTATTATGGCGCAGCCAAAAGTAGACGGGCTCATTCTCAGCCGCCGAGGGCGCAACCCATGGCGAAGCCAAAGAGACACGGGGGGCCCATTCTTGACCTGGTGACCTGGTGACCCGGTGACGTGGTGACCCGGGGCTTGGTGACCCTAGGAGTTGTGACCTTGTGACCCGGTGATCTGGTGACCCGGTGAATTGATGACCATGGTGACCTGGTGACCCGGTGACCTGGTGACCTGGTGGCTGGGTGGTGTGGTTCAGGTGACCGAATGATGACCTGGTGACCCGGTGACCCGCGCTGTGACCCACGCAGTGATCGAGAATTCCAGTGACCCATTGACCCGGTGACCCGGTGACCCAGTGATCCGGTGACCCAATGACCTGGCCGGTGACCCAGCGACCCGGGGACCCGGTGACCCAACGCCCCGGTGACCGCGGTGACCCGGTCGGTGACCCAGTGACCCGGTGATTTGGTGATCTGGGGACCCGGTCATAGGGTGGTGTGGGTCAGTTCAACCGCTGTGATTGGGTGCGCTGCGACACAGTGACCTTGTGACCCGGTGACCCGGTGACCCAGTGATGGGTCAAATGACCCGGCGACCCGGCGACCCAGCCGGTGACCCCGTGAACCGGTAATGTGCGTCAGTTGACCCGGTGACCTGGTGACCTGGTGACCTGGTGGTGTGGGTTAGGTGACCTGGTGACCCGGTGACCCGGTAATGTGGGTCAGCTGACCTGGTGACCTGGTGACCCAGTGACCCGGCGGTGTGGGTCAGTTGGCCCAGTGACCCGGTGACCCGGCGGCGTGGGTCAGTTGACCAATTGACCCGGTGACCCGGTAATGTGGGTCAGATGACTCAGTGACCTGGTGACTTGGTGGTGTGGGTCAGTTGACCCGGTGACCCGGTGGTGTGGGTCAGTTGATCGCGGTGACCCAGTGACCCGTTGTTGACCCAGTGACCCGGTGATCCGCTGGTGTGGGTCAGTTGAACCGCGGTGACCCAGTGCGACACAGTGACCCTGTGACCCGGTGACCCGGTGACCCAGCGATGGGTCATATGACCCAGCGGCCTAGCGACCCAGCGACCCGGCCGGTGACCAGGTGACCCAGTAATGTGGGTCAGTTTTGGTGACCTGGTGACTTGGTGGTGTGGGTCAGTTGGCCCGGTGACCCGGTGACCCGGTGGTGTGGGTCAGTTGACCGATTGACCCGGTGGCCCATGCAGTGACCCGGCGGTGTGGGTCAGTTGACCCCGTGACCCGGTGACCTGGCGGCGTGGGTCAGTCGACCCGGTGACCCAGTGACCCCGCGGCGTGGGCCAGTTGTTCCGGTGACCCGGTGACCCAGTGACCCATTTAAAAAATTCTAAACCTAAATCACCTCAGAACCGAATTTCTGAGACGTCAGTCATAAGGATTTGTGAAACTGTTGTAATCTTGTATGTCAGGCGAAAAGACGCGGCGCCAAAACGAGAACATCGTTGTGAAAAGGGGCCCGCCCCCCATCCGCGAAACACGTGCAAACTGTGAAGACGACTGCGCGCAGCGCCCAAACGAGACATGCTTTTTTTGTTTCAAGAAGGACCCGCCCTCCGTCCGGGAAAAGTCGGGGGCGGAAAAGAGGGGGGTGATGACTAGGGGGGGGTGGATATCATGGCGGGGGCAATGATATTTCCCCAGATCTCATGGCGCCTCTTCTAATTTCATTACGTCCCTGGGCCCCCCGCTGGGCCGCGCACATGCCGCCGGTCATGATTTGCACCCCCCCCTCTTGGACGCCCCCCTCTAGGCCGCTCCCGAAAACGACACGTGCGAACTCTCGAGACGAGCGCGCGCGGCGCTGCGGCGAGGGCCACATCTCGAGAGCGGCACGCCCTCCGCCCGCGCAGCTCTGCCACGACGAGGACGAGCGCGGTGCCGGCGCTGCGGCGGGGGCCACGCTCTGAAGACGGCGCGCCCCCCACCCGTGCAGCGCGGGCAAATGTTATACAGTGAGCGGCTTGAATAAGGAACACTTACTTTTCAAAAGGGGCTCGGTCGTTCCTTAGATTTTACATGCGGTATTTACCGTTCCTTATGCGATCTCTATTATTTCTCGTTCCTTATGCGTTGTTCCTTGGGATAAAAAAGGGGCTTCGTTCCTTATCTATCGTTCCTTAGGTCAGGCCGATGACTGCAGGGCGCGGCGATCAGGCGAGGGCCGCACCTTCGAGGCGACCCGCCCTCCACCCGCGAAGGCGCTGCAGATCCTCAGCTCCGGGGGCACACTTCTGAGGCGCGGCGAGCCGGCGAGGGCCACATGCTGAGAACGACCCGCCCTCCGTCCGTGAGGGTGTTGCAGATCCTCAGCTTCAGGATCGCACTGCCAAGACGCTGAGGTAAGGACCGCTTTGGGTTCGGAGGGGGCTCGGGGATCTGGGTCGTTTCTTAGATCTGTGCTGCGGGATCTGCTTGGGGCCTGGGCCCGCCGTGGCCAGAAGAGCCCTTTTGTTCCTTATCTGGCGTTCCTTCTGGTAGTACCTCGACTGTGCACGATTCAGGAGGGAAAGAAACACACAGACACAATGAATCGCCGACTCCCAGGAAAATGTGCATAAATATGGGAAGTAGGGGGGGAAGACAAAAAAACAAAAATATTAGGAAGTATAGGAATTATTTTATTTGTGTGTATTCATTTGTGTGTCCCAGGGCCCCTCCAATGATGAGGTCCCTGGCGAAACGCCCGACACGCCCGGCCCGCCCTGCGGGCGAACCTCGGGGTGCGACAGGGAGGTGCTGTTTATCAGGAGAGGAGATGGAGGAGGAGGAGGAGGAGGAGGAGGAGGAGGAGGAGGAGGAGGAGGAGGAGGAGGACAAGCGGCAGGAGGAGGAGGAGGAGGAGGAGGGAGAGGGGGATGGGCATGTGGAGAAGGAGGAGGAGGAGGAGGGGATGTAGGAGGAGGAAGAAGACGATGAGGATAGCAAGCGTCGGGCACCGTCGGGACACAAGTAGACAGCTCGTCCAGGCGATTTGCAGAGCTTTCGGTAGCGCCGGCGTGGCCGCGGCACCTCAGTCCATGGCTCTCGCTGCACCTGTTCGTGTCCTGCACTCGTCTGAAGGCCGGAGCCGTCGCCCTTGCACGTACCGAGGCGCTGGCCCCGGGGAGGCCTTCGAGCTCACCGTCTCGCAGAAGACTCGCGTGGACTTCTCGATATGGCAGGACGGGCCCCGCCGTCCTCCTCCTGGATGCCCCTCCTCGTGCCCTGCCCCCCCCGCCCTCCCGCTCCGCTCCCTCTCCTGCTGCCCCTCCCTCTCTCCCCCCCCCCCTCCCTCCCGGCCCCTTTGGCCTTGCCCCTTCCCCTGGAGCCCCCCGATGAGACCCCCAGTTCCCAGGGCGCTGAGCGCCCTGCAGGGGCGACACTGGAGGCGCACCGGCCTGCCCTGGGATCCTGTCAAGGCCAGCACGTGCTGCCTGCGGGTGCCGCCCCTGCGCTGCCTCCAGGCCTTGCCAAGCAGGGCAGACCCTGGGGGAGGGAGGGAGAAGGGCAGCGTGGCTTATCAACCCCAAGGCCCGCAGCAGTGCAGATGGAGGAGGAGGAGGAGGAGGAGGAGGAGGAGGAGACAGCCTCGCGTCTCACCCTGCCCTCGCCGCAAGCGGTAGCTGCCACTGAGACCCGTGGATTGGGGGGCAAGCCCCTCTGGATCCGCGCAAGGTTATCGCGGCCTTTAGGATTAGGAGTCTCCCCTCCGCAAGCCCCTGGGAGGTGGCAGGGATTGATGGTGCTAGTGTACCCGCAACGGGAACAACAGAACAAGTTATGGCGGGGCCAAAGCTGCAAGAAATGGGACTCGTGCAGTTCCTTCCCACGGCCCGCGCTTCCCACCCCCGCCTCACCAATGATGAACGCAGGATGCCTCTCGGGGCGTCCTTCCACAGCGTGGCAAGCGGTGGCGCACTCGGCCTCTGGCGTGCTGGCAGCGACGGGCTTGTGGCACATCGCCCAGGCCCGGTGCCTCCCCGCCCCGACAAGACAGCGGGTGGATGCAGACAGAGCCTTTTGGAGAGCAGGCTAGGGGGGGGGGGGGCACGGGCGGCGGCGCTCCTCTCTGCAGCCTGGGGAGCAGCCGCCGCGGCGTCGACAGATGCCCAGAGGGCGCGCCTGCGCACCAACGCCGCCGTGGAGTCCCACACGTCCGAGTCGGGAGCCCTCCCGACTAGAGTGGCCGACGAGGCGCGCCTCGAGGCTTCGCCCGCGAGAGCGTAGGCGGCGTAGTCCCGTTGTCCATGCGCCTGTCCCAATCGGGCAGGGCAGGATCGCTGGGATCAACGTGGCTCCCTCTCCGCTCCTCTTGGCGGGAGCCGCCTTAATGAGCCTCCGAAAGTCTGCTGTGTGGCCCATGGGGTGGGAGGAGGAGGAGGAGGAGGAGGAGGAGGAGGAGGAGGAGGAGGAGGAGGAGGAGGAGGAGGAGTTGTGAGCCCTTTCACCCACACGTGCAGAAGCGGGGCACAGTCCGTGACACACAGCACTGGGCCAGCGAAGTGCTGCTTGCTGGCGAGAACGCGCGGAGCTCGGCCCTGGGGGCCTTCAGCCAGTGGCCCTCCAATTAGGCCGCAGTCGACTCCAGCCACCCTCTCTCCTCCTCCTCCTCCTCCTCCTCCCTCCACCTCCTCCTCCTCCCTCCTCCCTCCTCCCCCCCCTCCTCCTCTCCCTCCTCCTCCCCCTCCTCCTCCCCTCCTCCCCCTCCTCTCCTCTCCTCCTCCTCCTCCTCCTCCTCCTCCTCCTCCTCCTCTCCTCCTCTCCTCCTCCTCCTCCTCCTCCTCCTCCCACCCTCTCGAGTCCACGACGGGTACATTTCATGACGACTGCTGCCGACCCGTCTCGCCGTCGACGGGCGTCGCCACTAAGCTGGCCTCCTGAGTCAACGCCACAGACAAGAAGCTTGTCCTCAGAGGACCAGCCCACGGCCATGAGGTCGGCCGCAAGCGGTATCTCCTCGTCGTCTCCTTCCATCGGGGATTGCTACAGGTGCCGCTGGCCCAAGGTGCCCCCGGCTTTCCGTTCAATTTTGGAGACCTTGGAGCTTTCTTGCCCTCGTAAGGGGTGCTCTGGAGGCCGCGGGGGCCTCCTTGGAAATCCTGAGGGCACCTTGGGCCAGGAGCGCTTCTAGCAACACCCGATTCCACCCCCACCGTCCACACCCGACCTCCCCCCCCCGCCCGAGAAGCACGGATGGGTGAGAGACGCGGGAGGGAGGCTTTTAAGCCACAGGGAAGTTGTTCGTGGCCCGCCAGGGCTGCGGGAATCAACTCGGATTCGCGAACGTGAAGCAAAGTTAGACTCCCCGCTGGCCCTCCTCGTGTCCTTCGCGCGCGCGCGTACGCCGCCGACCTGCCGCTGTTTCAGCCGTAGCCATTTTGGCTCAAGCTTTAAAGGGAGGGGGCATTGCACCGCTCAGGCTTCGTGCATGCCCGACCTGCTCGCGCCGCGCAGCCAGGCGGCCGTGCACGAGTTGCTCAAGGCGCTTCCTGAGCCCAGCCACGGCGGCAGCCTCCCCGCAGGCGGCGCGCCGGCGCCCTCCCCCTTTGGCTGCCCGCCCGGCGACTGGGGCCAGGGCCCTGCTGGCTGGGTCAGCGCCGCGCCGGCGGCGGTGCAGGCGCAGGAGCGGGCGCAGGCCTCCCAGGCCGCCCAGAGCAACCTATTCTTGGCCAGGGTGGTCGCGGCTGTGGCCAGCCAGGACACGACGGCGCTCGAGGAACTCACGGCGGAGACGGAGACCGCCGCTTCGCTGCGCAAGCTGGTCATGGATTCCGTACAGGGAGAGCCGCTGCGCTCCCTGGAGCCAGACGAGGCGGCCTTGCGCGGCGCCGCAGCCGCCCGCAAGGCGGCCCGCTTCCTGGCCTATCCAGGGCCCAAGGCCGAGGACGCCTGCCGCCTGCGGCGCCCGGTGGCTCAGACGCTGTGCCGCGAGCTTCCGCGCCTCTGGGCCGCTGCGATGTCGTGGGGCGTTGCGAACGACCGGGCCGCGCCGCAGCGCGTGTCCAAGCCGGCCGCTGCCTTCTACTCGGCGCGGCTGCTTCACGAGGCCTACGACGCGAGCAAAACGGGAGAGGGCGACGCCGAGGGCCGCGGCAACGCGAGCGCCGTCCTCGGCGCCCTCGACCGAAGCCTCCTGGCGGCGAGCCAGACCGAGGTGGCGCGCCACCAGCAGAAGAGTCCCGCTGGGTCCTCGCCACACTGCGATTCGGAGGAGCAGCAGCAGCAGCTCGCCTTCCCGCGCAGGCGCTTCCTGCTCGGGCAGTGCCCGAAGAAGGACAAGGGCACCTTCCGCCACGGGTGCCCGTTGTGCCCCACTACAGGCGCCGGGTCCTTCCGGCGCTTGCTCGGCCACCTCGCGCACGGGCGCGAGCTGGTGCGCCGGCGGGGCGGGGGGCCCGATTCGAGGGGGCGCCCGCGGGGCCGCTCCCGGTCGCCGCGCGCAGGCGGACAGGGAGTGCGCGGCGGCGGCCGCGGGCCCGCCAGGGGTTGAGCGGCCGAGCTTCGGCCGCGGGAGGGCAGCGCCTCTGCCTGGGCAGCAGCGAGCCCTGCGCCAGTCGCGAGTGGATCCCCGCTTCCGCGCCCGCTGGCGCCGGAGGGGATGAGTGCGAACGGTGCGGGGGCCTTGCCTTGCCCCCCCTCACCTCTGGTATTCCTTTGGCGGGAGACATAAATCAGCTCCTGCGTTTTCCTTTTCAGTACAATCGCTGTCTCTCTGTTTCCGCCCGAATCCAATCATCCCCCACATCGTGATTAAAGTCGTTTCTCCATGCACTTATCCGGGGGCCCATCCAATGAATGTAAATACAGTTAACAGCATGTTATTCCTCACATTGGGTATATATGTTTTCACAGATTCAGTCAAGTGTACCATGTGTATATCCAACGCCACCTCATTCGTAGTCTCGGACTCACTCAAGGCCAGACACACATACTCACACACACGCACACACACACACGCACACACACACACACACACACACACACACACACACACACACTTGTGTCCGCTCATACTCAGGCCCGGGAGGGCAAGGCAGGGGGGAGGTGAGTCACCACCCCCTGCCTTGCCTTCTCGCCCGCTTCCCCTCGGCGAGCGCGCCAGTCGCGAGTGAATCCCCAGCTCGGCGCTCGCTGGGGCCAGAAGGGATGAGTGCGGAAAGCGTGCGGATCTCGCCTCCTCCTCCCTCGCCTCCCTCCTTTCTCCCCATCCGCCCCCTTCAGTCTAGCGCGGGCCTCCTGGCCCCCGCCCCCGCCCCCGCGGGTTTCCGCCTGCCGGGGGAAGGGTGCTTTGCAGCGGCGCCCGGATGGATTGCAGGCCAAACAGCGGCCGCGCATCCGAGGCAGACCTCGCCAGCGCTGCCTGCTCGTGACTTTTGCCCAGCGCAGCGTTTGGAGGCATCGCTCCGCTTGGCTGCGGTTGGTGAACATCCGCATATCCATCCGCCCGTCATTGCCGAGGGCACCGCTGCGGCTTTCGCGGCCCAGTGCCAGTTTGGCCGCGCCACAGAGGAGGCGCGCCTTAAACGGCTGGCGCTTCTGAGGGTGCGGGAGCGTGAATTGCGCGAGGGGCAGATGCGTCTGGCGGCGGCAGCAAGCAAACCCACCCTCCTGTCCTTCCGTCTCCTCCGCCTCGTCGACTCTCCGGCTGTCGCTTTTTAGAGAGGCTTCGCAAGGGGCCCCGCGACACCGGCGCGCCTGTCGCGTCAGGCATTTTCCCGCCTATCCCGGGGGCGAAGCCGAAGTGGGCCGTGGAGCAGCTGCCGGCGCGCAGCCGAGGTCGCAATCTTGGGCTCGTCGGCAAGTTGCGTCGGAGGCACTCTTTTTCAGTAGGGCTCAGGCGCCGGGGCGCGCAGGCTGAGTCGACGGGGTCGCTGGGCCACGCGCGGCGGGTCGACGTATTCCTCTCTGGCGAAGGCGGAGGGCCGAACGTGGTCTTCTGTAGGAAGTTCCTCCTTCAGCGGCGGCGGTGGTCCGACGGGGAGGCCGCCGCGCCGTCGCGCTCGGTGGAAGTGCGCGCGCGCGGGCGCCCCCGACTCTCCAGGGGGCTTCTGTTCTAACTTGGCGCGGGCTGCGGCCGAGAAAATCGCGCGCTCGGACGGCGAGGCCATCCCGTCGCAGATGGCGTCTTCCCAGCGAGCCTTCGGGGTTCCGCCTGTGAGATGCAAGGGCGACCCGCGCAAAGCGCGCCGCCAGGTCGGTCGCCGCCGCGACCATGTTCGGACGGTGCAGCTGTTCGCAGGAGAAGCAAGTGGCATTCGCCAGATTTCGGCGTTGGTGGCTCCGTGACTAACGGCGAATGCGGTGCTCCGGAGTTTAAGGGGCATCCTGAACAGGTGGTTTTTGGTTAATTCAGATTTGTTTCGACGATTATTTGTCGCGGGACCCCCCGGGCGCGCGGCGAGCGCGCGTTTGGTAACCGGGGAGTTTTGAATGCCTTGGAATACGGGGTGAACAAGGAAATTTTCAAGCGCGGCTGTCGCATGCCCCTGCTGGGTCTTGCGCCCAACTCCTGCGAAGGGGGCCCGCGCGTCGGCGGTCGCAGTTGCCGGCGCAAGCCGTTGGCGCAGGAGTGCGAAGAGCTGGCTCGCGCCCGCCCGCCGGCAGGCGCGGCGTCGACGCGCGCGGGGCGGCCCTTGTTCGCTTCGCGCGGCCGTCGCGGCAAAGCTGGCGCGCGCGCCGGGCGGCCGCTTTGTGAAAGGCCGGGGAATGCGGGTGCAATCCAGAAGTCTGGCGCGCGGCCGCCGCCCGTGCAGGTCGCTCGGCACCTCCGGGCAGCTCTGTTGCGCAGTGGCCCGCCGCGCGTTGCGCGGCTACCTCAGACCGCGCGCCGGTCGCAGTGCTGCGCGGCGACGCGGCCCTCGCCTCGAAGCGGGCAGCGGCCTCGTCGTTTCTGGCTAGAACGCGCGAGCGGGCTTCAGCGTCGTTCTGCCCCCGCCCGCACTGGCAATCTTAATTTGGTCTGCTTGAAGAGCGCGCCATCAATGGCGCAGATTCGCGGCGGATCGCCAAATCCTTTGAACTGCGGGGCGACAGGCTGCGCTCGCACTGCGCGTTTTGTTTTTTGGGGCAATCTGGCAGCCATCAGTGGGCGTATCAAAGGTTTCGCCAGATCCCCGCGCGAAGCGTGTGTGGTGGGAGCTATCCGCGAATTGCGCTGTCGTTGCGACGCCAGGGCGTGGTTCGAACATGTACATACTCAATCAGATCCGCTCAATCCGGCCTCGCGCGACGACGGCGCTTCGCAGGCTCGGGGCGGAAGCGGCGATTGTCTCGCCGACGCTTTCGGTGAACAGTGGCCGCTGCCGCGGAGTGCAAGCCGGCGCGCGCGCGGCAAGGGAAAACGTCATGTATCGCCCACGTTTCTCGCCTCCTTCTCCTCCCCCCCCCGCCCCCTCTCCCTCCTCCTCCCCGCCCCCCCCCGCCCCCGCCCCTCCCCCTGCCCCGCCCCCCCTCGCTCCCGGGGGGGTCGGGCCCGCGGCGCGTCCGCCGGCCTCAGGAGGCCCGCCGCTGTCCGTTCGCAGAAGTGTCGCGGGGCTTCCCCGCCGGCGGGATTCGCGGGCGGGCCGCGCGACACCCCTGCTAGGGGCTCCGATGGCGCCGAGGAAGGTGCTCGCGTAGCGCGGGGGAGGGGGGGGGCGCGCCACCCGCGGCTTCCCCCCCGTGGCGTTCGCCGGCGCGCCCCCCCCCCCCCCTCGAAAACTTTTCGGGCCCCCCCGGCCAGGGCGCAGGGGCGGGGGGGGGGGGGCGGCGGCGAGGCGAGGGCGAGGAGGAGGTGGAGGAGCTCCAGCACGCAGGGCCACGCAGCAGCCGTTTCGGCTCTTGCGCGCGCTGGCGCGCCGGTGCCGCCCGGCGCATGGGAAGGGAACTGCGCGGGGTCGGGCCACGGTTCCCGTCGCCCAAGCTTGTGCATGTCTGTGGGGCAGCGATCGCGCTTCTCTAGCTAGCAGCCATTTCGGGGCGCGCGGCCGCCCCTCGCACTCGGCGCCCAAACTCGCACTGCATACTCGCACTTCGCACTCGCACCCCGCGCTCGCCCCCGCAATCGCCCCCCGCGCAGCGCGCCCGCGCCCGCACTTCATACTCGCACCCCGCACTCGCGCCCGCACTCACCCCCCGCGCTTTGCGCCCGCGCGACACGAGCGCGAGACGCGGGTCCACTCGGTGCACCAAGTCGGGGACGCCCACCCCGCGGTCAATTCGCACTTCGCACTCGAGGAATCAGCTCGGACAACCAACTCGCGAAATCCATTCGGCGCCTCCGATCGCGAAACCAAGGCGGCAAATCAACTTGGCACATCAATTGGCTAACTCAAGTCGGCAGGCCGCCCCGCGAAATCAACTCTCTAAACCCACTCTCTAAATCAACTCCCATAAGTCAACCCGGCAAATCAACTCGGGAAATCAACTCGGCAAACCAACTCGGGGAAATCAACTTGGGAAATCAACTCGGAGAATCAACTTGGGGAATCAACTCGCATTTCGCAGTTGGAATGGTAGGTCAAAGCCCAAGAAGTCAACGCCAATTCAACTCGCCATCTCAGCGTTCAGTGCAAGCCAACTCCAAACATCCATTCGGAGATCAACTCGGCAAATCAAGTCTGTAAATGAACGATGTAAATCAACTCTGTAAACCAACTCGGCAAATCAATTCTGCGAATCAACTCGGCAAGTCCATGAACCAACGCGGGAAACCAACTCGGCAAACCAAGTCGGAAAATCAAGTCGGCGAATCACTTCTGTAAATCAAGTCGGTCAATCAACTCTGTAAGTCAACTCGGGAAATCAGTTCGCATAATCAAGTCGGTAAATCAACCCAGGGTTTGGTGTGGGGTGTGAGTGTGGGGCGCTAGTGTGCGCGTGGACTTTGGGCGTAGAGTGGTGTGTCTGTGTGCGTGTGTGTGTGTGTGTGTGTGTGTGTGTTTGTGTGTGTGTGTGTGCGCGCGTGTGTGTGTGGGGGGGGGGGGGGGGGCGGGTGGGGGCGTAGAGTGTGGGGTGTGAGTGCGGGGGTCGAGTGTGGGCGTGCAGTGTGGGCTGCGAGAGTGCGCGTTGACTGTGGGCGTAGATTGCGGGCGCGAGCGTGAGAGGCGAGCATGGAGTGCGAGTGGCGGCATGGAGTGTGGGCGCGAGTGTGTTCGGCGAGCGTGGGCGTCGAGTGCAGTGCGTTTATGGCCTCGAGCTAGTGCTGGCCTCTCAGACATGCACTGGCCCAAGCGACCCCGCGCCGACGTGCAGCGCGCCGTCTGGCTAGCGCGACAGGCGCCAGCCGCTCCGGCTTCCGACGCGCTTGTCACTGCGGCCGCCGCGGAGCCTAGCTCGTCCGCTCGCGGCGCCGCAGGGTAGCCCGCGGGCTCGCCCGGCCCCGCTGGCAACGGTGGCAGCGGTGGCCCGCCCGGCCGCCACGCGCTATCTGTCCGGGCCCCCGCGGAATGCAGTCTCTGGCAGCTGCCCCTGCCCCGCGTGGCGCGGCTGCACTGCGCGGCGCGCACTGGGGAGTCGTCGACTCAATCGCCCTAGCGACGGATTGGCGCAAGCGGGACACGATGGTTGCATTCAGCAGAGACCGTGGGCGTAGCCAGAGACACCCAGACGGGGCGCCCCCGCGGCAGGTGTTGACCGCCATGGCTGGTGCCCGCGCGGCCGGCGTCAACCTTCAGTCCGTCGCGGACTCGGTGGTAGAGCCACGGTTCTCGTGCAAAACAGTACCGTCCACGCTGCGGACATGAGCGTCGCACTTGCGCATGGCTGCGTCGTTGAGTGAGTTATTAGGGGGGCCCCCGCTGGGGTGCTCGGTTCAGCGCGTTCGTAGAGTTGCTGCAGTCTGCGCGTGTGCCTCCACGCAGCGTGGGTGGCTGAGCGCGTGGGCCCTGGCGCATCAGGTTGCCGGCGTTCCCTGGCAAGGTGATCAGGGCGTCATCTTGCGCGGGATTCGTTTTGGCACGGCCAAGAGCCGGGCCTCCAGGCTACCGTGGCATCGCGTAGACCGGCTGCTGTGGCGGCGGTTGCTTCGCGTCGCGCTGTCGCGCCAGCGTAGGTGGCGGTGCGTCATTGCAGCGCTGGCTTATGATTTTTTGTTGCGGATGCCGTCCGAGCTGTTTGCGCAGTGCGCCCGCGCGCCCGCGTGCAGGTGCAGGGCGGTCGGTTTGTGCGCGGCCCGATTCGCCGGAAGCAGCGGGGGTCATCTTTGCATTGCTTTCGCATTTTGCATTTGCGGGGCCGATGAGGGCATCTGCTTACGCGCGTGGCTACTCGTTTGGGATGACCTTCTCAGGGTCGGGGGCCGCCCGCTTAGCGGATGCGCTCCTGAGGCACTGTCGAGCTCCGGAGCCAGTTGCGCGCAGTCGGGGTCGCTAGCCCCGAAGAGTGGTTTGGCCGCGACGTCTGGCGGGGCGCGGCCGCGGGCGTTTTCGCTGCGTCAGGCGCGGAAGCCATGCTCGCAAGAAGTGGTTGGCGATCGGTGGCGTCAGCCCGGCCGCGCGCGTCGGGCGACGAGGTGGCCGCCGGCCTGCTGGCGCAGGGTGTCGTCGACGATTCTCGCCCCGAGAATTAGGCACCGCAGTGCCCCGCTCCTGCGCCGCCCCCCATTTACATTCATTGGCACTGAGGACGGGGGCGGCCTCGAAGCTGCGGTGCCTTGCCAATGAACAAGAGGAGGGAAGGGAGCGGGAGCTCACTTGGGTTCACGAAGGTGAAGCGAAGTTAGACTCCCCGCTGGCCCTCCTCGTGTCCCTCGCGCGCGCACGCCGCCTAACTGCCGCTGTTTTGGGCTCAAGGGTGGGGCCGCTTGTCCCGCTTGCCCATTCCTTTTCTTCGCCTGTCCTTGTTTTCGGCGGCGCCGCTGCGCCCGCCGCAGGGGGCCGGGAGCGGCCTCGAAGCCGCGGCGCCTTGCCAATGAAAAGAGAAGGTGAGGGAGCGGGAGCTAGCAAAATGATTTCTCGTAGGCGGGGTCGCCTCGATTGCATGGGCACTCCCATACCCTGTGGAAGAACGACTCCTCCTGGGTCCCACATCTTGGGCATGCATACCAGGGCGGCGTCGCAGCCGGCCTCGTTCTGCCGCTGCTGCGGCCACTGGCCTCCCGTGACAACGATGAGGGGCTGCCCAACCTCATCAAAAGCCCCCGTCCGGGCCGGTCGAGGAACCTCAGCCCAGGATCAAGTCCGCCCCTCGCTGAGGCAAGCCCCGTTGAGGGTGAGCGGCGGCGGAAGTCCACAACCCAGCAACGATGTCCTCCCTCGCGTTCTCCAGGAGTTCCGAAACATCGGGAGCGTCCTCGGGACTAGACTCAGAGGGAGGATATCGGGGACGCTCCAAGGCTCCCACTCACTCCCCACGGCTCTCGGCCATTCAGTGGCAGTCACTGGGAGGGTGGCTTGAGGAGCTCCGATGGGGCTTCTGACTCGCCTCCACCGCCGGCTGGGAGAGTGACTTATCCTAGCGCGAACGTGGCACCACGAAGCCTCGATCTTCGTATGCCACGTCTGCAACAGCTGGATTGCTGCTCGTAGCCCTCTGCCAAGGCCTCGCCCAGTCTCTCCACGCCCACTGGGGCTCCAGAACCTGAGGGGGTGGGCTCTAAGCTGCTGGCCGGCTGGGGAAAATGGGTCTCAGGCTGGCTCGGCTGCTCAGAAGGTTCGTCTTCACGCCATGGAGCCAAGCAATACCCACATCTGGGGGTTGTTGGCCCTCCGCTCAATCCATATCCACGCCTCGTGTCCTCCAGGGCACGTGGGGTAGGAAGGGCATGCGAATAAGTTGCCTGAAGCCCCCGCGAATATGATTGGAGATAGCCGCGTAGGTGTGAAGTGGGGGGGCGCAAGAGGACTGAGCCCAGTAGCTGACATAAACCTACCTTCTGCATCTGGCCTCATCAGCTACTCGCCTACCTACTGCTGCTGCTCCTGATGGTGCCCCGCCAATGCTAATGATACGATTGACGATAACGGAATCACATCAGAGACAGTAGCTGCCGATTCCAGAATTTTGCCCCTGAGCAGCTTGTTAAGCTCTGGGCTATTCTTTTTAGGCCGAAGGCATTATTCATGTAAGTGTCCATTTATGCAGGTTGTGAAACGCCCAGACTTAGTACAAGAAATGATAGGCATACCTGACCCATCAAGTAATGTTGCGTACGCTACGTGGCCTGGCCTCCCTCCTGCTGACATCAATTTCTGGATCGCTGGGTTCAAACGGCCGCGGCCGAAACGAGTTTCAGATCCCACTTTCTTAGGCAGGTGCTGCATCGGAAACTGACATCGTGCCATACAGGCGTATGGCTGGCTGTAACGGCCTGGGGTTCCCTACTGGTGGTGTTTTGTCCAGCTTGGTCCACATGTCACGAGCCTTAGGCCACTGGGACAGGACTTTGCTTGCTCCAGTGGCAATTTCTTTGCAAACTTGCCTCGCCTTCTCTACCTCTGCTTGCTCATTTGGAGAAGGGCTGTGAACTCGGGCTGCTTGTCCCGCTTACCAATCAGCGGCCGTGTTGTCTATAAGGTGAAGGCGATTCACAGTGTCTGCTGCTTCCTGCTCATCTCTGCGAGCCTTTGTCTTTAGAGTGTCCGTCCATGTGCCCGTGGGCATGCATTGGCCCATGGCCCTCCAAACGTCGCCAAGCTCACTATTCCCTGCTGGGGCCAAGTGCCGTGATCGTATCCCTTTCAGCAAGGTGGCACAGTCTACGACAAGTCGGGCCTCGCGAGGCCATGCAGCGCGCTGCTGTGCGATGACAAGAGCCGTGTTCTCAGCATGAGCTGAAGTCTGGGGGTATCATCCTGGCAAGGGGCTCCTGGGGGCCTTAACCAGGTGTTCTTTTCATCTATCTGGACAGCTTCACATCCTGCTTGGGCCAGAATAGGTTGCGTGGGACATCTGTAGCTTCCGTCGGTGCATACGAGCATATTGGGTAGGACGAGGCGAAATCCCTCCCTGGAAACTTCTCTGGCATCTCCGTCGTTTCCTTAAACGCGTTTAATTTGCCAGTCTGGTACAGGTGGTCCCCAAGCTTGGGGTCTGGCCGCCCACAGGCTTGTATACAGGAGATCTTGCTGGTCTGCTGGTAGGGCTGCTTTCGCATATGGCTTCAGAATGTCTTGCCGGGTGTCTCGCTCATGTGGGCATGCCCAAGCACGGCGGAAGCATGTGCCGGCTTCCCACAATATGTAGAAGGGCCGACTCCCATGTAGCCCCAAGAAGACAGTTTCGAGCCCGTGGGGAGCGTTCCACCGAACATGTGCCTTGCACGCGTGCCTTCCACGAAGCTCGATTTATTGTTGTCGACGCTATCGTGAGAACCTCAGTCCAGACGCCGGCTGATTGGATGGCTGCCTCTGAGTCAGCATGCTCGAGTGGATAGCTCTGGGTAAGGTTTTGCTTGAATCGCTGTGCGAATTGTTTTGCGATCCTTTTGGGTATTATCTTGAGCATGTTCCAGGATCGTCCTGTTAAATCAGTGACTGTTGTGGCTGTGGGCATACCCCATTCTATTTCGTTGACCCATATTAGAAGCTGAGTTACTGGACTTGTAGCTTTCCCTAGCCATGATTTCTTCTTGGTTGTGCTGAGATTGGCTTTGGCAGTTTCGAGTGCGACTCTCAATGTTTGATTGGGAATAAATCGCCACGGACACGCAACTTCGATCTGGCCGAAATTATGTTCCACCACTCCATCGTGTATCTTCCCAAGACTTTGGGCATCATGCTGATCGGGTTTGGCTCCTTCATTGTGGTCGACCACAGCGTACTGCTGGCTGGCTTGATGTTTCGTCCTGAGGCCGTAGCCTCTAGCTCGCCGAGATTCCTGATTTTGGCGGGGGTGTACCCTTGGAGACTGGCTCCATAGTTCAAAACCGACCGTCCTCCTACGGTATATGATCTGGCTTCAGTAGCCTTCTTGTTGTCTTTTAGCATCAGGCTTCGAACTGTCTTAGCTTAGCCTGTTAGTGTGATCCATCTTTTGATCCGTTGGACCCTGGCTCCTTTTACTCGTTGGTGTTGTCCAGCAGTAATGTCACTTCCAATCTGATATTCACTGCCGCCTATACAGCTCCTCCACCTTTCTTCCCAAGACGTACCTTCGCTTGGTGAAGAATTCCATGACTACTGGCCATCATGTTGAATTTCGGCAGGGACAAGCTGAGGTTCAAAGCATGTAATCCTGCCAGTACGCTCGTCGCTAGAGTAGCCAGGGAATACATGACCAATGTGCGCCCCGTCCCCATGAGCCGAGGTCGAGGCCGTAGATGTGTATGCTGGCCGCTTGTGTCTAGCTTGTGCTCGTCAGGGATGACTTGGCCCAAAAGGGACATCATACATGATTTTGCTTCATGCGTAGCTGCTGACCCCCCTGCTGTGCTACCACGCTTCGGGTCGATTTTCGGGCTGACCATTCCATCGAGCAACACCACCTGTAAACTCACATGCTAAACACCAGGACGCGCCGTGGGTAGTTAGCGTAGCTTGCCTGCTCGAACATGGCTTGGTGCTTCAGGTACTAATAGTAGGCAGAGATGTCCCACAGCAGCTGGATGCAGTGAACACCCTTGTCTGCCTGCATCTCTGCTCTGACACTCTGCCTCCAGACCGAATCCTCTGGAGACCTACCCTGCGTCGCTGAAAAACTGCATCCCATGCCGTACTTGCTCTCCCAGGCCCTGCGTTCAACCGTTGCTAGCTTACCTTTGACCCTGAGCACACCTGCAAAGAAGGCAATACATCTCCGACCTGGTCCTGTGTGCTGCCTTGCTAGCAGTAGTCGGCGTTGGTGCGCTGATGAAGGGGCTTGGGCAAGCACGTCCATGAGTTGAAACATGAGCCCCATTGCTGTTTGTCCCCCAAGTGTCGTGGGTGAATGCCATTTGGTTGGAATGTATTCTCTTTGAGCTTTTGTGACATTTGCCTTAAGTATCTGCGTCAGCCGGCTGGGGAAGCGGCTGGGGGCGCCGAGTCTTTAGCGATGGGGGCTCTTCTGTTCAGGTGTAGCAGCCCATCTGCTGCTCCGCAGCTTTAGTTGGTGCTCCAAAACACGTGCAACGAAGAAGATAGGCCTTCTTCTGCGATGAATTCGTCTGTGTCGTGACTGTCTTTATCCCGCAGACAACGACCGACTAATGATCCTGATCCTTATATTGTATTCTCCACCCACTCCTGCCGCGTCTCTCTCTGGATTCTCCTCTGGCTGCTGCGTGCAAGGAGGAGAAGAAGGACGAGACGGCATGCGTAAAACCTTCCCTCTCCATCTGCTTTGGCCGCGTGAGCAAGGGTCCTATCGCCGCAATCAGCGGGTGGAAGATATCGCCTCCTTCTGGCCAGTGTGCTCGAAATGTCCCTTCTTGCTTCGGTAGCTGGACGAATACCTGGAGCAAACTAGCGAGATGTGTTCCTTGTCGGGCTCCTTCTCGAGACTTCCCATATAGATGCTCTTGGCTTCCGCAAGCCTTCGCTTGGCCCGAGACAGATATCTTGGCATCACCTTTGGTTGTTCTTTGGTCTGCAGGACTTCCTTGAGGGGGTCTTCTTGAGTTCCATCGAAGTCCCTGGCTGCTTTCCAACGGCCCATCTATGAGTGCGAAGCTGCAATTCCGACCGAACTTTGTCCACCCATAGTTCATGTGTATAGTTCAAGAAAAACGTGTCCTTCCCATGCTCCTTGCTGTCCCCCGCTACGCTCCAGATCGTCCCTTCTGCATCCCTTCTCCTCTCTGAGAAGCTGCTGATCTGCTGGATCTGCTCCTGGTAGTCTGGCAACCTGGCTTTGTGTACCGGTTCAATCGCCTGCTGAGTAAGGTATTCCTGGTAGGGAACGGGAACACCTACATATGTGTCCTTCGCACTGCCTTCGAAAACCATACCTACCATTCGATGTGGTGACAATTCCACGTGATGGTTTACTTCAACTTTCTTCAGCCCTGGTGATATAAAATGGCTCATCAAGAAATAGTCGATGTAAGACTGGATGTCGGGTTTATCTTCGAGTCTCCTTGGGCTATGATCGTGGGGGTAGGTGCAGATTTGACGCTCGTGCAACTGTTGCAGCTCTACGTGCTCATAAAAGTAATACACATCGATATTAAAGACCCCCCCAGCTATGGCCGGCTGGCCGTGCTGGGCGATATCGTCGGCCAAGTTGCCCAGAATACTGATATTGTTTTGGTTACGGCCTGTGCTACTGATCAAGTAGACACAATAGAGGGAAATAAGGCCGTATTCCTTGGATCTGAAATTACAGTGGCAGGCCTTTCCAGGTATAACAGTACATAGTTTTGCGGTCCGCCCATGTATCGATGTGGCCTTTGGCGAGGATTAGTACCCCGTTTGATACGCCCTCTCAGGTCCTGCAAGGCCTTGCGTACCATACACTTTATACCCTGCGTGAAATTCCCACTGCTGTCTTACCATGTTCCCCTTTTAAATTTGTGTTCTGTGACAAAGACAAAATCAGAGTCGAATGTTGGCAGAACATCTTGGCAAGTGCTCCAGGAATTCACGCTCATGTTAGTGAAGGTGAGATAGTTTGGTTTCTTGCTTGCCCTCCTTCTTTTGTGGTTTGGAGGACTGGGGTTCAGATTACCCCTCAACTTGTTCTGGCTGATCCCTCCCGAACTGGCATTGTCTGTTCTGCCTTTGACGCCTTGTCCTTTGAGGGACTTGAACTTATGGGCAATATGGGAGAATGCTGTTTCCGTGTCGTCTCCAGAGCCGTTGAGGAAGACCTTGGCACATGCTTTGGAACCATTTCTAAGTTTTTCCAATAGTTCTTCCAAATCCGCATTGCTGGCCGCACGCTTAGCTTCGATAGAAAAGCCAACTTCCTGGTCGAGCACATCAAGCTCCTTGCCATACCATTCCTTGACTGCTCCTTCTTCTGCTGCTGGCCCTCCGCTGTCCTTCTCCATTGCTGCTGCTTCTCCTCCTTCTTCCGCTGCCCTCCCACGGCTTCGAAACTTTGTGTCGTAAACTTGCAAAAGCTTGCCTTTGCTGGGGTGGGCCTCAATAGCTTCCCAGAGGTCAAACTTTTCCTGGAGGTTTTCTTCCTGGGGCTGCATCTTGGCTGCTGCCACATTTGAGAACTCCTCGCGAAGCGAGGCCAACTCCTTTTCCAAGCGTTCTGCCCGTGTGACGAGACTGGACTGGTGATCCGATAGCGCGGCCATGAACACTCCAATTTGGTCGAGCCGTTCCTGGATCCTGGTGTGCTGTCTTCTTTTCCTGGCGATGAGACTATCTTGCTGCTGGAGGTACCTGATAGGCGAACCTTGCTCCCACTTCTGGGCTTGCGCGGCTTGGTACAGCTCTCCCATCTGAGAAACCAGTTCTTCTGGGAATCTCGCTTTGCTTGGACTTATCTTTCTGCAGGACCTGGTGGGGCTCATGCAGAGTGCTGTCTGGCTTCTTTCCTGGGCCTGGACCCTTCCGACAGTGCGCCTTTTTTTTCGCCCCCCCCCCCCCCCCCCGAGGCCGTGTCTCTTCCTCCAGAGGAGGGAACATGGGAGCAGGGAGGGATGGAGGGAAGATGGGGGAGGGCCGAATGCGAGGAGAGCAGGAGCAGGCGCAGGAGGAGGCTCTTGGAGTTCCAAGAAGGGCCCCGAACGGAGTAACTCTTCAATCCGTCGACCGTCGACCGTCGACCGTCGTCGTCGTCGTCGTCGTCGTCGTCGTCGTCGTCGTCGTCGGCGTCTGCGTCTGCGTCTGCGTCTGCGTCTGCGTCTGCGTCTGCGTCGTCGTCGTCGTCCCCGCCCCCCCCGAAAGGAGAAGCACGTCCTCCGGGAGGGCGCGCTGGGCGCCCGCAGCACCAACGTCGACGTGGGCCTCGCGGTTCCGGGCTCTGCTGGAAGCGCGCTCCGGGCGCGCTGGACGATCGGCGTCGACATCCCCGTTGCGAGGGCGAGAGGAGGATATCGGGATTTGTTGTTCGGGGGCTGGACTTGTTTTGGGCAGCTGGGGGCTTCAGGGGCTCCCAGAGTTGGTGGTCGTGGTGGTCGTCGTCGTCGTCGTCTTCGTTGTCGTCGTCGTCGTCGTCGTCGTCGTCGTCGTCTGTGGTGTCCTGCCCGTCCTCTACCTCCTTGGTCCCCTCATCGTCTTCCTTTATCCCTCCTTGCCCTCCTTTCTCTCCATTCCTCCGACCTCCTCCCCTCCGCCTTTCGACGGGAAGCCGAACCCACCCCCACCCCCAAGGAGGAGGATGAGCAGCAGCAGGAGAAGGAGGAAAACTACGCACCGATCCGGAGCTCTATTTTCTTTGTGTAGACATCGTCGATACATGGGCGATGCGACGCGATGCTCGGGCTCGGACCCTAGTTTTCTACGGCCTTGTCAGGGGGCCTCCATGTTGGGCGACGAGAGGTTTGAGCGGGCATAGTCCCCGTAAGCTTCCGAGGTTGTGGCTTTTCAAGTCTCTCGACCCCAACGTTCGCATGGAAGTCGCGCCGTGGGTCATTCTCTGCGGCTCCGTGGCCTGGGAGTGCTTCCGGGGGCCCAAACTTGAAAACGCCTGCCCCATCCGCCAGGGGTTCTCGACCCCATCCTGGGGACGAGTTTTTCTTATCAAGAGCGTTTTTGTTGACGATCCTGGGCCCCGCAGACGGACCCCAGACGCAGACACACGGCGAACAATCTGTGGCGTGATTGTTTGGAGTCGCGAGAGGTGTGGGACACCAGATGACTGCGGAGGGTTCCAGAACTCCAGAGAGTGCCAAGCGCGGCGCCCGAAAGCCTCCACGAACCCCGATCCCCCTCCCTGGGCCGGGAACGTGGATCCTCGAACCCCGCTCCTCCCCCACCGAGCCTTCGACCTCGATCTCCTCCCCGATCCCCGGCCTCCGAGCCTTCGATTCGAGCCTTCGCCTCGGGCCCCGATCCCCCTCCTCGATCCTGGGCCCTCGGGCCCTCGCGCCTCGGGCACCCTCCTCGCGAGCCCGGGGCCCCGCTCCTCGGGCCCCGCTCCTGGGGCGGGGCGCCGAGGTCCTGAGAGACGTCGGCGCCGGCCCCGACGGCAGGACGGGGTGCCTGCTCCGCGGCGGCCGCTCACCCGCCGCCGCCGCCGTCGCTGCCGTCGGCGTCGTGGTCGTCGTCGTGGCGGTCGTCGTCGTCGCAGTCGTCGTCGTCGCCGTGGCCATTGGCCGTCGTCGTGGTGGTGGTGGTCGTCGTTGTCAACATGGCCGCGGTCGTCGCCGTAGCCGCCGCCGCCATGGCCGTCGTCCTCGTCGTCATCATCGTCGTCGTCGTGGTCGTTGTCGTCGTCGTCGTCGCTGTTCGACGTCGTCTTCTTGCCGCCACGGCAGGACGAGGCTCGTATGACTGTCCGGGATGGACCCGGGCAGGGGTCCACGCAGTCGGATTTTGGTCGTCGTCGCTGGGTCGCCGCCACCGTTGACGATATTGTTTCGGTCATTGTCGCAGTCGCCGTTGTCGTCGCCCCTATCGTCGCGTTAGTCGTCCCCTCTCTGTCATCCCGCCTTCCTCGTGCTTCTCCTTCTCGTCCCCTCTTCTGGCAACAGGTTTTGCTTCCCAAGTATGAGGATGGGTTTAGAGCTCGCCAGGTGGGGGGGCAGCGCAGCCGCACCGCACTTCTCCCCCTCCTCCCCACCGTCATTATCATTATCAGTATCATCATGCACCTGGCGTGGCAAATACAGAATTGCAAACACAGGTGGGCACTTAAACGGGAAAGTGGAGGCAAGAGGGGTTCAGCCAGTAGTACTAATTAGTTAGGAGCCATCCCTGGCCGCGGCACTGACGAATCGTGTTAGTTGTCCTCGTACTCGAAGTCGCCGCCATGATCCCAGCGGTACCCAGAGTCAAGGTTGAAGTGAGAGAGAGAGAGAGAGAGCATTTCGATGCAATGAGGAATCCCCGCGTGGTACATGACAACCGAGGAATGGGTTGAGGAGTTGGTAGGGTGGCAACGAGGGAAAGATGCATCATATCATTATGTGAACTGAACGGGATCAGTCTGCGATGACGTTTCCAGTGCTCTCGTGTCTGGATGGGTAGCTGGATGAGCGGCAGAGAGCAGCCGGGTGTCCCGCTTGTCCATCAGACCCCCGCTGAATCGATCGCTCTGATTGCCGATTGCCCCTGCGTGTCTGTCGACAATGTCTCGGACAGCATGGTGCAGCGCGTCCCGCGCCGTGCGTGGTGTGCGCCGTGGCGTGCCTCCACCAGCTTGTGCGGAGGGTCCGTCAAATCAGTTCCTAATGGGGCCGCTGCTATGCCGTGCGGTCCAGCAGCAGAAAACCTGCCAATGCAGCCCCTGGTGAAGCGGCTCGCGGCACCCTAGTTTTTGCCGCGCAAGGTCGGCGACAGCATCGCACGATGCGCAATGCTCGATGTTTTCCACCGTGCTCTTGCAGCCGAAGGTGCACTTTGGAAAGACCACTGGGCTCTAAGGCAACTGGCGGGCAGTGGCCCAGCCGTTCCAAAGAGTCTGGAGAATCGCGGCCCACACTCGGCGGAAGCCGCGGTGCCAAGCCCAGCAGCAGCAACACCGCGCGCTCTCCACGACGCCGCAGGCCAGCTGGAAGCGAGCATCTTTGCAGACATTCCTCCTCACGGCCCGCCATCAACCCGGCCCAGCATGTAGATCGACTGGTCGGGTTGCACGGCCCAGCTCGCGAAATGCTGGACGCTTGGGCCCGTCAGACGCGACGATCCAATGGCAGCGAGAATGGGCGTGGCAAGCTCTCCGACAGGTCGACTCCGCCCGTGCCCTACCAACTCCAGCCTTGCTCGCCACGGCCACCGACGCCTCCAGCGGGAAGACGAAAGCCCGGTCCAGCCAGGACGCCCAGCAGCGGCCCGCGGCGGGGAGTCGCCCTGTCGTGGAGCCACCGTCGGAGTGCCCTGGCTCGCTGGGCAACTTGCGGAACCTCGTTGATTGAGAGCTCCCAGATTTGGGAAGCGGTGGCTCGGGCCACGACGTCCAGGAGGCTCTTGAGGAAACGCAGACACTCCAAGCGTCGCGTCTCGAGTGGGCAACACCAACGATCTAGGCCCAGCGCCAGCCAGCGGACGGGACCGCCTCGGCCTCGACCCAATCCAGTGGGTGTTTGTCGAATTGCACCACGAAGGCGGTTACCAGCAAAACGAGAACGGAATAGGTTGTCAGCAGGGGGGCCCAAATGTAAATATGGGTTTGAGATTTCCTGAGGTTTTTGGCTTAGATGTTTTAAACAGTTTTTTTTGGGGGGGTGAGATTTTCGCAGGTTTGGCCTTAGAATTGTTTTTAAATCTGTTGGGGGGGGATTTGACAGGTTTTGGCTTAGAGCTTTTGTTGGTGATTTTTTAGAGGTTGAGTTTCTTCGCGCGATATGGCGGTTGACCGCCTGTAGTCGCTATTGCCGGACCTAAACCTCGCGGCCATGCGATCATTCATTTACCAGGATTACCCCCTTGCCGCCGTTGACCACTAGGCAATCGAAGAGGGGGCCCAGCCCGAATCCGTCGATATGCCGAGCTGGCATGTGCCGCCGCGATCCTGGACGCGCCAGCCTTCCCAAGCTGGATGTCGTCCACGACGTTGCCACCGTTTACGGTGCTAAGGGGGTGCAGGTAGTCTAGTCCCAGGAGCAAGAACATTCGCATGCGCAGATCTGCAAAGCTGCAGCCCGCAACCGCACCTCGGTTCGGCCAGCGCCAGTCGACCGCGATCCCGTCGACGGTGATGAAGCGAGGCGTGGCGCGCAGCTCGATCTGGAGCCTCATCATCGGCGCCATATTGAAACGGCAACGAGCCGCACGCTCCAGAAGAAGAGTCCTAGGAGATGCACTCAGGCGTTGGACAGATCCTTCATCGCCGACCAAGCCGGCTGCTTACGACGTGTCGCCAGCCCTGCGTTCGCTGCCATGATCCAAAGAGACGTCTCGCAGCTGCGCCCCGCTGTGCCGAACATGTACGGTCGTTGGTTATCGTTGGCCCACTTGGCTCCCTAGGTGCTCCGAGTCCAGCGGAGACATGGTCTGATCATTTTTGGGAGCTGTCCGAGGGTACGCGAGCCAGACTCCGCCGTCGGAATGGGAACCATCTGCGGCACTGCCAACGTTCTCGGAACATGCCCCAACCGAAGCATGAGGCCCCACGCGGCGATGAGAGCGGATAATGGGTGTCGCCAGACAGGAAGGTGATATGACGCGGGTGGAAGGCATCCCTTCCCAAGCCCGCGACGCGCGGGAAAGAGTGGCCTGCCCGACGGAGATCCTCGACATTTCGAAGAGGAGGAGGATCACCCAGGTCGGCTGACCACTGAACGCCAGCTAGGCCAGCTCCATTACACCATCGTGCGCGCCGCGGGCGTATCCGCACATCTGCCGCTTGCTGGGCAGACTGAATGCCAATGGCAGGCATCCGCGTAGCAGCAACCCACGAAGCAGGCTCATGAATGCAGCGAAAAGTGTTCCGCATGTCGTCGTGACGTCCCTCGACCAGTCAGGCCAGGACATGTGGCGCCTGCAGGCAGTGCGCCCGGCCGCCAGGGAAGCGCAACGTCGAAGGTCGCCCATTGGAAGATCCAGGTCATCGGCATCGAGAAACTGTAATCATCGGACAAGGGGCCGCCAGGCGGCCAACACAGTTGGCTGTAGCCACTATCGGGCGGCTTGTACTTAAGAGCTTGACTTGCAAGCGCCTCGCATGAGAAACCTGGCCGGCCGAATGTAGAAGCTTCCGCTCCAAAACGCGACCGGCTGGCCAACCCCAGTGACCGTCGGCAGCTTCAGGTGTGGCTTTTGCTTGCCCGCGTGGGACACCTCGTGCTTGCTGGACCTGCACTAAGCTACTCGAGCACCTTCCCCACCTTTGGAACCCTAGAGGCCGAAGTGGAGGAGGGGCCCATGTTCGTAGATGTTCAAGGGGACAGCGCCGAGGGAAAACGGATTGCCCACCACGGCTAGGTCGGAGAGTACCCACTTCCAAGACGATCTTGGAAGCTGAGAGCGTACGAGGGCATTGGGCGGCAAGGCCTTGGGCTTGTGGATCTTGGTCACCACGCTGGTGGGCTGCTGGTAGGCTTCGGCAGCACCAGGAACATCAGGACGGCCCTGTGCTTGCGGGCGTCGAAGGAATTGCAGTGTCGAGCGTCGCGGATGGGCATGCCCTGGGCCGCGCTGGAGCAGGCCAGCTCTCGGGCTCAGTCAGACGTGATGCAGGTAGTTTGCCCCCCTCGAGCACGCCGGGCGAATCCCGAGGGGGGACAGGAGGCGCGCCTCATCCACAACGGAAGGTACCGCATTCCAATGTGCCCCCACTACATGGGCGGTTCATGGCACGAGCCATTGGCCCGAGCTTCGTGCGTATATCAAGGTTGCAGTCGCTCAGGCCCTGGCAGGTATGGACATATTCCGAAGCCAGCCATGACGCACCCTCGCTCGCGCCTAGGGACGTCATCCAGAACCCAAGACGCGAGGAGCAACGCACTGAGATCCGCTCGTCGGAGAACTCAGCGCGCTGCATGTGCACCCAAGGCCGTGCCAGGATGCCAGCGCCAGCGGAGGTGCCAACATTGTCGGTCTTGGCGGCGGGGGTGACATCGGCGATCCAGCCGGCTTTGCGAGCAGCTCTGGCGGGAGCCCCAATTTTGAGCTCCTCCCCCAAGTGGCGCTCCCGGGCGAGGACGGCCTGCGCATGGTCGTGCACGTTGATCTCCTTGAGCTGCTCCAGGCAGGTGCCGCAGCCTGTGGCAGTGGCCGTCACGATTGCAAGCGCGTCGGGATTGTGTGTTGCACGGTCGGGGCGCTGAAGAAGGAGCCCTTTTCGTTTGGGAGGGGCTCCGTGTTCCTTAGTTGTTTTACAGTGCTCCTTGGGTTGTCCTGAGATTTTCTACGGAACATCGGAGTTTAACTTATGGGAAACAGGGGCCTCGTTCCTTACTTAGGGTTCCTTAGGTCAACGCTTCGACTGTAGCTCCTGGGTCGTCTGCGCTCCGACGGCGTCGCCTTCTCCCTGTCGGTGAGATCTCGCGCATCACGTCGTCTGTCGGCATCGGCACCAGGATCGACACGAACGCCTCCTCCTCCTCCTCCTCCTCCTCCTATCTCCTCCTCCTCCTCCTCCTATCTCCTCCTATCTCCTCCTCCTCCTCCGCCTATCTCCTATCTCCTATCTCCGATCTCCTATCTCCTCCTCCTCCTCCTCCTCCTCCTCCTCCTCCCATCTCATCCCATCTCCTCCTATCTCCTCCTCCTCCTCCCCCCCCTTCCCCACCCCCCCCCCCCCCCCCCCCCCCCGATCCCACTTCGCCGTTCTCGCTGTCAGGGCGAACTCCACCAACCACCGAGCCCCACAAGGAGCCACATGTGGCCGTCTTGGGTGACCAGTGCGCGCCCACTGCCTTAGAGTGGGTCGGTGCCATCTGCCCGAGGCGGCCACTGGAAATAACAGCGTCGTTCCCACCCGAGCTGATAGAACAGGCCAGCGCCCTGAGTGACCAGTGCGCGCCCGCGCCGACGGCGTGGGTCGGCGCCGCCTGCTCAGGGAGGCCACTGGAAATATCGTCGCAGTGTCCACCCAAGGACGTCTGTGAAAGTGCGCCTGAACTTCCCCCCTGGCCATCGCGCTCGAGAATGTCGCCGCCGTCGTAGCAGCGGAAGCGGCAGTCGTTGCACGGGGCCGCGTTGCCCACGAGTTGGCGCAGGCGGTCTTCGATCGTACGCAGGGAGTTCCAGGCTGACTGGTCCACCACGGGGTGGCATCATATTAAGGATTTGCAGCGTCGCCAACATCATCATCCTCACTGTCGTTAGCATCATCACCGTCATCACGCAACCAGCAGTTGTCATCGTCGCCGTCACCATCATCATGATCACCATCGCCATCATCGTCATCACCACCATTGTCATCATCATCATCACCATCATCATCATCACCATCATCATCATCATCCACAGCGGTTTCGGCTCTCGGACGCGAGTAGCTCGCTCTTGCTTTTCGCGCCCCCCCCCCCCCCCCGAACCACCAGCAGCCGCCGTGGGCGCTAAGAGGGCAGGTGATGCGGGGATCCCGTCGCCTGCGAAGAGGGCGGCGGCCGCGGCGGCCTCGCCGGCCGCTGCCTTTGGCGCGCCGCCCGCCGCTGCCTCTGGCGCGCCGCCCGCCGCTGCCTCTGGCGCGCCGCCCGCCGCTGCCTCTGGCGCGCCGCCGGCCCTGCGCATCGCGCAGCTCCTCGAGACGGACCAGTCGATGCAGCAGGGTCACGTCAAGGAGTGGGTGCGCCAAGTGAAGCACCACGTCGACCATAGTTTGCTCTGCTTCCTGGGGCAGCGCAAGCGCGAGGTGTCCTTCGCGGTGCCCGCCAAGTGTTCTTTGATTCCGCAGTTGGCCATCACTGATGCTGCCTCTGGCGCAAACCTCAGTTCGTTTCGCGAGGTCATGGGCTACGACAACCTGGTTGCGAGCTTCTCCCGCACAAAGGAGTGCGAGGCAGCGGGGACGGCGTGGATGTTGGACCCGATTTGATCGGACATCGACGACGTCACCGTAAGCCAGCTCGAGGGTGCCATGGGCATGTGGTCGGAGGAGGCGCACTCCCTCTCCTCCAAGCACGCGCCCTCGCGGCGCCTCTCCTTCGACGCGCCTATCCCCGCCTTGGTGGTCGACGTCGAGGTCGGCCAGCGGTTTGAGCCTAACAAGCCTGGAGCTTGCTTGACAGAGGCTCTGGTCATGCTCGCGGGGCGCGCGGTGGCCATCACGTGGTATGCTGCTATGAGCGAGGCGCTCCAGCAGTGCAACGAAGACCGCGTGGCATCTGTTCAATGCCGCGTTGTCCGTGCCCATCAGGATGCGTTTGCTGCCTGGTGGCGACGCGGCCCACTTGGCCGCTCTGGCATTTTCAGAGAAGATGTTCTCTGCGTGTGCTGCCTCTGGCGCTGAGTCCTTCTGGCGGTTTGCAGAAGAAACGCGCCGCTTGACCAACGTGGAGAACTGTTTCGCCAAGCAGGAACCAGTGTCGAAGCTGGAGGCTGCGCTGAAGGCCTACGGCCTCCAGTTCAAGGAAAAGCGCGCACCGCTGCAACCGCCGCGGCGCTGAAAGGTCTGCGCCCTTTCGTCCTCGACGGCGCCTGCAGTTCGGCTTTCGCGCGGGCCGAAGGGCATTTTCCAGAGCTTCGCGACCCTGCGCTTCTCATGGCGATCGGCTTCGCCTGCTCCACGAGGGGTGGTTCTGACGCCAAGGCCAGGGAATTGCTCGTTTTCATCGTGAGCAGTTTCCGCGTGGTCCGCTTGGCGGGCGACGTCCCGAAGGTCGAGCAACTGGTCGCGAGCCAGGTCGTCTGGCGCGATAGGAAGACGCCAGGGATGCCCCACGCGCTCTTCAAGAAAAAGGAGCTCGTCGAGTACATCTTTCACGGGGCGTTTCTCATGAACAAAAAAGTGGGGAACGACATGGCGGCATTTAAGACGCCTCTCCACATCCTCCAGAAGTTCGCTGCCCTTGGCGAGGATGGGCTCGTGGCTTCGCACCGCGCGTCCGACTCAGGCGGCGGCGCCGACGGGATGGAGACATTGTCTGCGCTCCCCGTGGCTGAGCATCGGAACATCGTGGATGTCGCGACGAAGGCGATGATCGACGTCGCGTGGCCTCTGTGGTCGAGCGCTTTCGACGACGAAATTGCCGAGCTTGCCCAGCAGCGGTTGCAGGACAGCCCCACTGGGTTCGTCTGGCACACGTACCTCACCGAGACCAGCCAGGGCGTTGGTGCCAAGTACCGCGCCTTCGTGGCCGCGTGCGCGGGCGGGCCCATCACCGCCAGCCCCGATGAGGATGCAAACCTCGGCTTGTTGGGGATGTCCGAGCTCGGGGACGAGCAAAAGGCACAGCTCCAGAAGCTCCGGGAGCAGCTCAAGCAGCTCCGCAGGAAAACTGTGAAGTTCGTCAGTTTGCCGTCTGTCGGCGGTGCCTCTGGCTCGGAGTACGCAGTGGCGCAGATGCAAAGCTTGTGGGGTGCGCTCAGCCTCGGGCACCGCTTCGGGAGGAAGAAGAATGACGTTCGCGCGTTCATCCTCTCAGCGGACTCGTTCCCGCCCAGCGTCGCCAAGTAAGGCGCCAAGGCGAGGGTGAACAAGCAGATGGCGTGCGACGAGGCGAAGTTCAAGCGCGTCATCGAGTTCTTCTTGCAGAAGAGGCAGAAGGATGATGTCCTCATCTTCCTCGACGGCAGGAGCCGCGCGAATCGCAGGGCACTTGGGCACCTCGATGCGAAGTTGGAGTCAGGAGGCATCCGCGCGCACGTCGAGTGCTGGTTCGTGCACGAGCAACCGGCGAAGAAGGTGGACCCGCGGTCCGCGGCCAGGGCGTCGAGCTACACGAAGAACAACAGGGAGACAGCCATTCTCTCGATGCCACTCAAGGGCCCGCCGCGGAAAGTGCTGCACCGTGCGGAGTTCAACGCGTGCGGCGAGTACAGCGGCATCCCAATGCGGCGCTTCTCCGAGCTCCCTCGCATGGACCGCGAGACGAAGATGAGCATCTTGGGAGCTGCATCTCGCGCTAGCGTTGACGGGAAGCAACCGCGCCTGCAGGGGGACATCGGCTCGAAGGGCCACCCGTTCTCGCACACCGAGGTGAAGCCGCTCAGCTTGTGGCAGACTCTCGTGGAGCACCGCAAAGTGACCCACGTCGTGGACTTCACTCCAGGTTCTGGCGCTTTGGCTGTTGCTGCCTCTGGCGCAATTGGGTGCGAAGGCATCGCTGCCGACGATGCGCGCCGGGACTGGCTCGATTCCATCGTGGACAGGCGCGCGATGTACAGGGCGGGCCACGAGGAGGGGCACGCGGAGCAATTGGGCGGCGACGCCGAGTTCGTCGAGAAAGCCAGCAAGCATTTCAGCGGAACCATGATGGAGGCGAAACGTCTGTTGATGCCAGTGGCCGAGGACGGCGAGGAGGAGGAGGAGGATGGCGCGAGCTCGGACGACGAGTAGGTGGGCATTTGACACACTGCCTCTGGCGTGCCACGACGCCGCCTCTGGCGCGCCCTTTGCCGCGTGAGAGGTCGCGCGGGCATTCGTTTCCGAGAGGGGCCCAGTGGCGTCGGTTCTGAGGATGAGTTCTGCGGCGGCGCGCGACAGTGATGTAGGCCCCGCGGCTGTCGGCGGCGTCGGCTCTTCTGAGGCGCGAATTCTGCGGCAGCTCTCGGCTCGGACATATCGCGCCCGCCGCTGCCGTCGCCGCAGGTCGCGGCGGTCGCGATGTCGCCGTCGTCATCGCCATCGGCGCAATCATGCTATTTCTGGTTCTGTTCCGTCATGTTCTCATGATATTGGTTGCCATGTCCCGCGTCTCCTGCTCAGTTTTCCGATGGTCGCGCTTAGTTTTCTCATGGTCGGGTCTAGTTTTCCCCTGGTCGGGTCTAGTTTTTCCTTTGGTCGGGTCTAGCTTTTCTTTGGTCAGGTCTAGTTTTTCCCTGGTCGGGTCTGGTTTTCCCATGGTCGGGTTTGGTTGTTCCTTTGGTCGGGTCTAGTTTCTCTTTGGTCGGATTTAGTTTTCCGCTGTTCGGGTTTAGTTTTCCCCTGGTCGGGTCTACTTTTCCTTTGGTCGGGTCTAGTTTTCCCTGGTCGGGTTTACTTTTTTCCGTTGGTCGGGTTTAGTTTTTCCTTGGTCGGGTTTAGTTTTCCTCTGGTCGGGTTTAGTTGTTTCCCAAGGTCGGCTCTAGTTTTTCCTTCGGTTGGGTCCAGTTTTTCTCTGTCCCCTGGTCGGGTTTAGTTTTTTCCTGCGGTCGGGTTTACTTTTTCTTTGGTCTGGTTTAGTTTTTCTTTGGTCGGGTTTAGTTTTCCCTTGGTCGGGTTTAGTTTCCCCCTAGTCGTGTCTAGTTTTTCTTTGGTCAGGCTTAGTTTTTCCTTTGGCCTGGATTAGTTTTTTTTTTTGGTCGGGTATAGCTTTCCCCCTTGGTCGGGTTTAGTTGTTTTTCTGGTCTGGTCTAGTTTTTCTTTGATCGGGGTTAGTTTTCCTTTGGTCGGGTTCAGTTTGTCTTCTTGATCGGGTCTAGTTTTTCCTTGGTCGGGTCTATTTTTTCTTATAGGTGGGTTTTGGTTTTCCTTGATCGGGTTTAATGTTTTCCTTTGGTCGGGTTCAGTTTCTCCCTGGTCGGATGTTGTTTTTTCTTTTGTCGGGTTTAGTTTTCTCCTGGTCGCGTTTAGTTCCCCCCTGGTCGTGTTTAGTTGTCCGGTGGTCGTGTTTTGTTTTTCCGGGTCGTGATTAGTTTCCTCTGGTCGTTTTTAGTTCTCTCCGCGGTTGCGTTTAGTTTTCCCTGGTCGCGTTTAGTTTTTCCCCGGCATTTTCCCCCCTCCCCCTTTTTTCTCTTTGGTCGCGTTTCGTTTTCCTTTGGTTGTGTTTAGTGTTTTCCTGGTCGCGTTTAGTTTTTCCTTGGTCGCGAGGAGGGGGGGGAGTGCGCCGCCGCTCCACGTCGCCACCTGGGCCGTCGTCGTCGTCGTCGTCGTCGCCCCTTTCGGCGTCGTCGCCCTCCCCCCCCTCTTTTCCCCCTCCTCCTCGCGACCAGGGGAAACTAAACGCGACCATGAGAAAACTAAACGCGACCAGGGGAAAACTAGACGCGACCAGGGTCGTGCTCAGTTTTCTCTGCGTCGTCGTCGTCATAAGCATCGACGTCATTGGCATCGGGATGAACCACTTTAAAGAGAAGTCATAAGCAACCAGATCACTCCGAACATCCACTAGGACCTCGCCGCAGCTTTCCGTCACATTTCGGCTCGAGCCCGCTGCTACTCAGCGCTCCTCGCTTCGCCACTAGCGCACTCATTTCGCCTTATTCCGCCGCGCGCGAGGCCGCCGCCTCTGGCGCGTCGCGCGTTGCGCGGTCTCCACGGCGGCACAATGGCCGAACTTCCAGACCGCGCGCGTCGAATCGGTCGAGGCGTACCTGCTGGAGCAACGCGTCAGCGACAAGAAGATCACTTGGCACACCGCGCTGAATAACCATGCCTCGACGCGCCCTCAAGTGCACGGAGGCGCTCTGGCCCCAGCCGTCAGCAAGTGCAAGGAATGCGCTGCCTCTGGCGCGGGCTGGCGGTGTTGCGCCAGGAGATGGCCGTCGGCTCGCTGCGATGGGGGAAAGCGCGACGAAAGAGGAAGCGTCGGAACTCGCTTGCCTCCGAGCCGTCGCTTCGCTCGCCAGCGAAAACCCAGGCCAGTTTGTGTTCCGACCGAAGCACTGGGAGGCGCCGCCCGGCGAGCTCGTGGCCAATATGCCCGGCGCGCCGCCCGCCCTGTCTCTGGCGGGCGCGCGCTGCCAGCGCGCGCCCCCGCGCGCCCCCAGGGCGCGGGCTCGGAGGCCAACGCGCCTGACGCTGGCGTGCGCTTGGTTGAACTAGTCCGCGACGTTCTCAAAACGCACGGCGGTGAGTTCGATCCGTCGCGGATTTCCCGCGACAAGTTGTGGTGGCGCGACGAGCGCGCGTTCGAGACGTTCAACAAGCTTTTGGCGCCTGGGGGGCTGAAGGACTTCCTAGACAGACACTCCGGCGAGTTCTCCTTGCGCGAGAAGGCCGACAACAAAGGCATGCTCATCGCATGGGCGAACTGGGCGCGGCAGGAGGAGCGCGTCCCGCCATGGGCGCGCCCCGCCATGGGCGAGGTGGACGCAGGCGCTGCCTCTGGCGCGCCCTGCCGCGGCGAGCGCGCCCCAACGCGAAGTGGTCCCAGGAAGCTGCCTGAAGCGGCCGAATGGCGCCCGCCAACTGACCGCCCTCAGGAAGCGGCCTCAGGAAGCGGCCAGAGTGCACTGCCCCTGGCGTGCCCCGACAATTCACCGCCCTCGGGAAGCGGGCAGAACAAGAGCAACCCTTGGGAAGACCTTCGCTAGGAGATGGTTGCCCGAGACACCGCCTCTGGCGTGGCCGACTCGCTGCCTCTGGCGCGCCCGTGACGTTGCCCTTGGCGAGCCTTCTGGGGCCGAGGCGGCGTCGCGGCAGCTGGCGCCGCGACACTTGCGAGCGGAAAAACTAGTCGTCGTCATCGCCGTCATCGTAGTCGCCATCGTGACCACCGACATCATCAGCGCAATCAGCGACACCATGACCGCCGACATCGTGACCAGGGGAAAACGAGACCCGACCAAAGGAAAAACTAGACCCGACCAGGGGAAAACTAAACCCGACCAGGGGAAAACTAGACCCGACCAAAGGAAAAACTAGATCCGAGCTGCGGAAAATAATTCCGACCAGGGAAAAACTAGGCCCGACCACAGGGAAAACTAGACCCGACCAAGGAAGAGAGAGAGAGAGAGAGAGAGAGAAAGAGAGAGAGAGAGAGAGAGAGACAGAGACAGAGACAGAGATAGAGAGAGAGAGAGAGAGAGATAAAGTATATATATATATATATATATATAACTATACCCGACCAGGGGAACACTAGACCCGACCAGAGGAAAACTAGATCCGACCAGGGAAAAACTACCCGACCAGGGGAAGCATAGACCCGACCACGGGGCAATTAGTTCGGACCAGGGAAAAACTAAACCAGAGCAGAGGAAAACTAGATCCGACCAGGGGAAAACTGGGCCCGACCACAGGGCAAATTAGACCCGACCATGGGGAAAACTAGACCAGACCAGGGGAAAAGTAGACCCGACCAAAGGAAAACTAGATCCGACCAGCGAAAAACTACACCCGACCAGGGGGAACATCAACTCGAGCAAAGGAAAACTAGATCCGACCAAGGGAAAACTAGACCCGAGCAGAGGAAAACTAGATCCGACCAGGGAAAAACTAGGCCCGACCACAGGGAAAACTAGAGCCGACCAGGGGAAACAATAGACCCGACCAAGGGAAAACTCGACCCGACCAGCGGAAAGCTAGATCCGACCAGGGGAGAATTAAGCACGACCGCAGGGAAACCTAGACCCAACCAGGGGAAAACCTAGACCGACCATGGGACAACTAGACCCGACCAGAGGAAAACTAGATCCGACCAGGGAAAACTAGACCCGACCAATGGAGACATATACCCGACCAGAGGAAAACGAGATCCGACCAGGGAACAACTAAACCAGACCAGAGGAACACTAGATCCGATCAGGGAAAAACTAAGCCCGACCACAGGGAAAACTAAACCCGACCGAGGGAAAAAACTAGACCCTACCATGGGAAAACTAGAACCGACCAGAGGAAAACTATACCCTACCATGGAAAAACTAAACCCGAGCAGAGGAAAACCAGATCCGACCAGAGAAACAATAGGCCCGACCACAAGGAAAACTATACCCGACCACGGGGAAGCATAGACCCGACCAGGGGAAACCTAGATCCGACCAGAGGAAAATTAGATCCGACCAGGGAGGCGCGGGACCCGACCAGAGGGAAAATTGACCCAACCCTAGGAAAACTAGATCCGACCAGGGGAAAATTTGACCCGAGCAAAGGAAAACTAGATCCGACCAGGTAAAAACTAGGCCCGACCACAACCTAGTTCCGACCAGGGGAAAACTAGACCCGACCAAAGGACAACTAGATCCGACTACGGAAAACTAAGCCCGACCACAGGGACAACTATACCCGACCAGGGGAAACAATTAGACCCGACCAGGGGAAAACTCGACCCGACCATAGGGAAAACTAGACCCGAGCAGGGAAAAACTAGACCCAACCAGGGGAAACATAGACCCGACCAGAGGACAACTAGACCCGACCAGGGGAACAATTAGACCCGAGCAGAGGATAACTAGATCCGACCAGGGGCAAAGTAGACCCGGCAACAGGGAAAACTAAACCCGACCATGGAAAACCTACACCCGACCACAGGAAAACTAGACCCGACCAGAGGAAAACCAGGTCCGACCAAGGAAAGAAAACTAGACCCGAGCAGAGGGAAATTGACCCGACCAAGGGAAAACTAGGCCCGACCACCAGGAAAACTAGACCGGACCAGGGGAAACATCGGACCCGACCAGGGGGAAACTAGACCCGACCAGAGGAAAACTAGATCCGACCAGGGGCCCGACCAGGGGAAGCATACACCCGACCAGAGGAAAACTAGATCCGACCTGGGATAATTTAGACCAGGGCAGAGGAAAACTAAGTCGGACCAGGGAAACACTAGGCCCGACCACAGGGACAACTAGACCAGACCAGGGGAACAATTAAACCAGACCCAGGGAAAACTAGACCCGACCATGGGAAAACTAGACCCGACCAGGGAAAATTTGACCCGACCAGAGGAAAACGATATCCGACCAGAAAAACCAGATCCGCCCAGGGAAAAACTAGACCCGAGCAAAGGAAAACTAAGTCCCACCAGGGAAAAACTAGACCCGACCAGGGGAAAAAACTAGCCCCGACCAGGGGAACAACTAGACCCGGCCAGAGGAAAACTAATCCGACCAGGGAAAAACCAAGCCCGACCACGGGGAAAACTAAACCCGACCACAGGAAAAAGTAGACCCGACCAGGGGAAACTAAACCCGACAAGAGGAGAACTAGATCCGACCAGAGGAACACCAGATCCGACCAGGGAAGAACGAAACCCGACCAGGGCAAACAACTAGAACCGACCAGAGGAAAACTAGACCCGACCAGGGGAAACTAGACCCGAGCAGAGGAAAACTAGATCCGACCAGGGGAAAAAACAAACCCGACCAGGGGGGAAATAGACCCGACCAGGGGAAAACTAGATTAGACTTAGGAAAAATTAGACCCGACCAGGGGAAAATTAAAACCGACCAGAGGAAAATTAGACCCGACCCCAGGGACAATAAACCCGACCAGAGGAAAACTAGGCCCGACCAGAGGAAAACTAAATCCGACCAGGGGAAAAATTGACCCGAGCAGATGAACATTTATCCGACCAGGGAAAAACTATGCCCGACCACCAGGAAGACTAGACCCGACTAGGGGAAACATCAGACCCGAACGTGGGAAAACTGATCCCGAGCAACGGAAAACTAGATCCGACCAGGGAAAATACGCGCGACCACGGGGAAAACTAGACCCGACCAGAGGAAAACTAGACCCGACCAGGAGAAAATTAGACTCGACCAGAGGAAAACTAGATCCGACCAGGGAAAAACTAGACCCGACCAGGAGGAAAATATACAAGACCAGTGGAAAACTCGGTCCGACCAAGGAAAAACTATACCCGAGCAGAGGAAACCTAAAGCCGACCAAGGAAACATTAAGCCCGACCACAGGGGAAACTAAACCCGACCAGGGGAAACAATGAGACCCGACCAGGGGAAAACTAGCCCCGACCAATGAAAACTAGATCCGATCAGGGAAAAACTAGACCCGACCAGGGCAAAACATACCCGACCAGAGGATAACTAGACCCGACCGGGGAACAACTAAACCCGAGCAGAGGAAAACTAAATCCGACCAGGAAGAAAATAGACCCGACCACAAGGATAACTAGAACCGACCAGGGGAAAAATTAAACCTGGCCAGGGGAAAACTAGACCCGACCAAAGGACAACTAGATCCGACCAAGGAAAAACGAAACCCTACCAGGGGAAAACTAGAACCGACCAGAGGAAAACTAGACCCGACCAGGGAAAACTAGACCCGAGCAGAGAAAAACTATATCCGACCAGGGGAAAATTAGACCCGACCACAGGGAAAATTAAACCCGACCAGGGAAAAACTAGACCCGACGAAGGAAAACTAGCCCCGACCAAAGGAGAACTAGATCCGATCAGGGAAAAACTAGACCCGACCAGGGCAAAAAAAAAACGACCTGAGGATAACTAGACCCGACCGGGGAAAAACTAAACCCGAGCAGAGGAAAACTAAATCCGACCAGGAAAAAAGTAGACCCGACCACAGGGAAAATTAGAACCGACCAGGGGAAAAATTAGACCCGGCCAGGGGAAAACTAGACCCGACCAAAGGACAACTAGATCCGACCAAGGAAAAACGAAACCCTACCAGGGGAAAACTAGAACCGACCAGAGGAAAACTAGACCCGACCAGGGAAAACTAGACCCGAGCAGAGGAAAACTAGATCCGACCATGGGAAAACTAGACCCGACCACAGGGAAAACTAGACCCGAGCAGGGAAAAACTAGACCCAACCAGGGGGCAATTAGACCTGACCAAGTGAAAACTAAATCAGACCAGAGGAAAACCTAAACCCGACCACAGGGAAAAGTGGACCCGACCAGGGGGCAACTAGACCCGACCAAGGAAAAACTAGACCCGACCAGAGGAAAACTATATCAGATTCGGGAAAACTAGAGCCGACCACAGGGAAAACTAGACCCGACCAAAGGGGCAACTAGACCCGACCAGGGGGAAACTAGACCCGACCAAAGGAAAACTAGATCCGACCAGGGAAAACTAGACCCGACCACAGGAAATTAGACCCGACCAAGGGAAAAAAAGTAACCAGACCAGAGGAAAAAGTAAACCCAACCAGAGAAAAACTAGACCAGATCAAAGGAATAACTAGACCCGACCCAGGGAAAACTAATCCCGACCTAAGGAAACCTAGATCCGACCACGGAAAAACTACACCCGACCACGAGACAACTAGACCCGACCATGGGAAAACCTAGACCCGACCCAGGGAAAACTAGACCCGACCAGGGGAAAACTAGACCCGACCAGGGAAAAACTATACCCGACCAAAGGAAACATTAGACCCGACCAGGGGAAAACCAGACCCGACCAAAGGAAAATTCGATCAGACTCGACCACAGGAAATTAGACCCGACCAGGCAAAATTAGACCCGGCCAGGGAAAAACTAGAGCCGACCAAAGGGAAAATTAAACCCGACCAGGGGAAAACTAGACCTGGCCAGAGGACAACTAGACACGACCAGGGAAAAAGTAACCCCGACCGCAGGAAAAAGTAGACCCGACCAGGGGAAACCCAGACCCGACCAGGGGAAAATTAGACCCGACCAGAGAAAAACTAGCGCCGACCATAGGAAAAAAAGTAGACCCGACCAGGGGAAAACTAGACCCGACCTGAGGAAAACTAGATCCGACCAGGGGGAAAAACAAACCCGACCACAAGGAAAATTAGACCTGACCAGGGGAATACCATCTCAGACCAGGGAACAACTAGACCCGACCAGGGAAAAACTAGACCCGTCCAAAGGAAAAACGAGACCCGACCAGGGGAAATTTACATCCGACCAGGGGAAAACTAGACCCGACCACAGGGACAACTAGACCCGACCAGGGGAAAAACTAGACCTGACCAAAGGAAAAACTAGACCCGGCCAGGGGGAAACTAGAACCCGACCAGAGGAAAATTAGACCCGATCAAAGGAAAAACTAAATCAGACCATAGGGAAAACTAGACCCGACCATTGCTCCGTGATCTCAGTTTTTCTTTGTTCTCTTTCATGGTCGCGTTTAGTTTTCATCTTGTCGAGCCCGCCGTTGTTCCACAGCCGTTTTGGCATCGGCGAAGTGACGAGCACCTGGGGCGCGCCGCGATCGGGGGCGCGGCGCTGGGCGATGCGCGCGCCACTTTTCTTTCGATTCGGGGAGTGTCTCAAGAAGAAGTCGGCAGCAGCGAGCGTGGGGCAGTCGTCGCAGTCGCGGAGACATGGCGGACAAACCCGCAGCGGGGCGCCATGTGCCAAGAAGAAATCTCTGCCTCTGGCGAGGGTCGGCGCGTCCTGTGCCAAGAAGGAATCGCTGCCGCTGGCGAGGGTCGGAACGTCTTGTGCCAAGAAGAAATCTCTGCCTCTGGCGAGGGCTTTGCTGCCTCTGGCGCATCTTGGAAAAGGAAGAGCAGCGTCGCTTCCTCTGGCGCGCCCTGGAAAGGGGCGGGGAAATCGCAGGGCGGCTCAGTCCCGCGAGGGCGTCGCGCGGATTGTGACCGAGGCGAGAAAGAGTGGGGAAAGAGCTCCTGGCGGCAAAATCTGGACGAGGCTTGGCTCTCGCTCTGCGGACTTCTCGCGCCCGCCCTCAGGGGCCCATTCCGACGCGGAGCACTTTGCCAAGCATTCTCTCCGCACGAAGGCGTTCTGTATCAGATGCGATTTTCACCGACGCCGCAAGACGTACTCGGCGCTATCTCTCCTGCCAAATGGTTCGTCGTGGCTGGCAGTAGGTGAGCGTCGCGGCCAGCAGGGTTTGGGTTGCCGAGTCTGCGCGAAGGCTGCGGCCGCAGGGCGCGCAAGCTCTGACGGAAGGTTCTCCAAATTTGCTTCCTTCCGGGTGCGCCCATTTGACAGTTTCCCACGCCAGATTCCAAGTGGGACAGCATCAGAGGTCAGCAGCGCATCGACGCGCAGCGGCAGAGAAGCAGGTTAAGAGATTGTGTGCAGAATTCTCGCCCAAGCCACTGCCTCTGGCGCGCGAGTCCCCACTGCCTTTGGCGTGCGAAGATTCTTCTTCATCGGAAAAAGCGGGAGAAGTGGCGGCGGGAGACGCTGCGCTTCTGCGTGGACATGTACCATCGGCCGCGGAATGGAGGGATGCGTGGGCGATGCTCTCTGCGACGCCTTCTCTTCGCAAGTGCGCTCGCGTGCGGCGGAAGCAGTTCTGCGTAGACGACCCGACGGAGAACAGAATTCGGAAACGCAGGCGCAAGCAGCTCTGCGTGATGGCGGAGGTACTCCGCGTTGAAACCCGCGAGGTGCTTCGTAACGCCACGTCGGTATCTTTGCCCCTGGGCGAGTCGAAGTGCCGCAGGGTTGTTCGATATCGCGCTGACGTGCCTGCCCCTGGCGGCGGCGTCAGGGCTTCAGGCGATTGCCGCTCTGGCGTGCTCGGCACCCTCGATTGCAGGAGGAGCCGCGCAGCGGAGTTCGAGGGGGGCCACGCCGCGACGGCCGCGAAGCAGCTCGGCCGTTTCCTCACGAAGTTCTGCACGCCACTGGGGCGCGGCCAAAGAAAAAACACTGCCTCTGGCGTGCGATGAATCGCTCAAGTCGCATGTTCTGGAGACCGTCACCAGCATTGCAGCAGATGGTGCCGCGAAGGAGCGGCGAGCAGTGTTTCTCGCTGCTCGGGAACTCTCCCCAAACCTCTTGATAGTGATGCGAGGCCCTGCGCGCGCCATGCGTCTCGCGAGCCAATCCTTGCATTGCGACCGCGTGTTTGGCGAGGTGCGGCACGAGCTGTTCGATAACCGACGCGCCCCGGCGCCAGACATAATGAGCAGCGACAAGTGGCACAACCTATTCGTGGCCATTCAAGAGGACAACATCCCGCCTCCGGCGGAAGCTGGTCTTGGTCGCAAGCCCCTGGAAGCTGTAGTGCGGAATCGATCGTTCGCCAAGCAATGGTTCGGTTTCACGGCGGGGCCAGTCGGGAAGATTGCACTGATGTTGTTGCCAATGGCGGTTTTGTTTGCTTACGTCGCGTCTGACAAACGTCACGACAGCGAGCAGCGTGAGCGAGCCGCGACTTTGCTGAAAAAGCTGGACACTAAGTTTTGCATGGCTGTCGGCGTATCCGCGGGTTGGGGCATTATTTGCAATTGGTTTTTGCGCTTATTCGATGTTGCCAACCACGACATCGCGGCATCGCGTCTGCAGATCGATTGCATGGTGGAGACGCTTGACGCTGTCTTCAAGGAAAGTCGTGTGTTTCAGAGCAGGCTGGCTGCCCCTGGCGCCGCCGCCGCCATGCAGACTGCCGCTGGCGCCGCCGCCGCCAGCGCCGAACCGCTGCCATGCGTGGGTGCGCGCGGCGAGGCGCCCGGCTTCATCGCGACCACCGTCATGTCAAATCTTCGGCGCAAGTATATTTTCTTGGCTGGTGGTAATCCAGCGTTGCACTGGGGTGAACCTCGTGACGCACACAGGGAAGAGTTGCTCGAGAGAGTGCAGAATGTGGCGACTTTGACGAAACATCGGCTTCTTGCTGATTTCCTTCAACTCGACCTCCGCTCGGCATTGTCCATGTTCGATCGCCGCCTCGTTCGGGAAGGGTTCGGGGATCTGCCTTGTCTGGAGACGCGCAAGTCCATTCTCCGAGGCGTGAGGCAGGTAGCCGCGGCGCTCGGTTGCGGCGAGGTGGCGGCCGCGCAGCAGTATCAGGACGCCCTCCCATTCATGCTGCAGCAATTCTCTGCAGGCAAGCCGCTATCGGAGAAGACCAACCAGGAAGCGTGGGCGTGTTTGCTGGACGACGCCTTCCGGCACGCTGCGTGTCCGAAGCGTCTGGTCGGTGGTTCTCGCGCCCTCCGCAAGCTCATCCGTTCTTATATTTCCATTGAGGACGGCGAGTGCTCAGTCGAGCGCGATTTCGCGTTCCTTCGGAACGAGACGGTGGAACATCGCACGTCAAACTCAGACTTCCTCGACGATTGCCTCATCGCGAAACTTCTCGGCCCGCGAACCGCCGCTGAGTTCGAGGGTTCGGCTGGTGATATGTCGCCCAGGGAAAAGCTCGCGTCCTTTCCTAGAAAGTGCGCCTGCCTCTGGCGGCAGCTCTACGGCGCGCGCTCTGGCCATTGCAACCCCGCGGCCACGAGCGCGGCCAGTCTGAAGAGGGCCGCTGCCAGAGGCGCCCTGCGCCGCGCCACTGTTGGCGCCCTCGCTGCTGCTCGCCTGGCCGCGCAGTGCAAGCGCGCGCGCTGCCAGTGCAGCGCTGCATCCTGGCGCAGGCACGGATCGGAGCATCCGCTGGAGTGACGACTTGCAGAAGTTTCATGGCCGATCCGTGCGCAACATCACTGGCGTCACGCAGGTTCGGGCGGCGCCAGGCGGCGTTTTTTTCAAGCCTCCGGGCGTTGATCTCGCCGCCTCTCGGGGCGCTCGCTTGGCGCCCGAGGGTCCATCGCCGCGGAGCCAGGTGGAGGTGCTCGCTGCCTCTGGCGCGATTGGGGAGATGCGACTGCGGGGCTCCAGAGAAGTGAAGGGGGCGCAGAGATGCGCGCTGGCATCTTTGGTTGTCGTCAGGGATCTCGCAATTCTGCGCGACTCTGCGTCGCTGGCAGCTGACGCGGACCTGGCAGTATCGTTCCTGTACATCGTGGCGCTTGGTTTGGACGTCGTCGCCAGCGTTCAACTGGCTGCTGCTAGTTACGCTCCAGGTCGTCTATTGCCCAGCCAATATCTCAGACATGCTAGGGCATGCGAGCGGAAGGCCAAACTCCGCGTTGAGGAGAGGCTGCGCGTGGCGCGCCCATCCGCGCGCAGCGCATTGGTGCGAATCGCCCAGGCGCCTGGAAGCAAGATCGTCGTGGGAGCTGGCGGTGAGCCTGCCTCTGGCGGCGTTTCTTTTGGCGCGCTCTTGGGCGCGGTGAGCTGGGCCATCTCCGCACGGAAGGTTTGGAACGGGCCGGGCCCGAAGGTTCTCAGCGTTGACGGGGCGCGCTTGCGAGCGTGAGGCAAAAAGATTTCGCCTCCCTTTCTCCATTTCATCGCCATCGCAAGCTCTTGCTTTCAATTCATTGTTTCTGATTTTGATGCGGCCCTGAGAGGAGGAGGTGGAGGGGGAGGAGGAGGGCGCAGGCTGTCTTCTTCCGATGGTTATGTTTTTCGCGTCGTTTATTCGTTTCTACTTGGATATGTGTTCGCGTGTTTCCGTGAGTTTTCGCTCCGTCCTGTGTTTTTCTCCTCGTGGTGCTGTTCGAATTTCCTATCCCATTTCATTGTTGGTCGCTCATGTATATGATTCTCGCTGGCAAAATAGCGGAGGGCGCCAAGTTTTGCAAACAGACCAGTTGCGAGCGCAAAATGTGAAAACAGCGCCAAAATTGCAAACAGAAACAGTGCCAGGCGACAGCTCACACTCCCAACTTCTGGTTTTTGTAAGTTACAAGGACAAGGAGTTCTGATGCATAAGAAAGCTGTCGGAAGAAATTCGGAGAACAAGAAAGCTGTCGGAAGAAATACTGAGAACAAGAAAGCTGCCGGAAGAAGTTTTGAAGACAAGAAAGCTGTCGGAAGAAATCTTGAAAACGAGAGAGCTGCCGGGAGAAATTCTGAGAACGAGAAAGTTGTCGCCGAAAAGCTGCGAGCGCCAATTTTGAAGACTGAAGCAGTCCAGGCGACTATTCACACTCCCAACTTCCTTGTTTTTTAGTACAAGGGCGAGGAATTCTGAAAACAAGAAAGTTGTCGGAAGAATTTCGGAGAACAAGAAAGCTGTCGGAATAAATTCAGAAAACAAGAAAGCTGTCGGAAGAAATTCTGAAAACAAGAAAGCTGCCGGAAGAAATTCTGAAAACAAGAAAGTTGTCGGCAGAAATTATAGAAGCAAGAAGGTTGTCGCCGAGTGTGGCGTTGTGGAGGAGGGAGGAGGAAACTCAGGACATGTTGTTAACGGTAGGGCGGGGCGAAAAAAGCTGGCCTGATAGCATGAGAAATCCTTAAGTTGGGACATCGAGTTGTCGGGTAAATCAGAAATCCCTTACAGCCGACAACTCGAGTGCCCAACATAAGGACTTCTCATGCTATAAGGCTAGCGGATGGCAGAAAAAAGCTGGCCTTATAACTTGCAAAAAACAGATGTTGGGCAAGGGGGGTTGTCGGGTCTTGGCCGGCAGCGATGTCCCCGCTCTTGCAGGCGCTGTCGGAAGAAATTCTGAAAACAAGAATGCTGTCGGAAGAAATTCTGAAAGCAAGAGAGCTGTCGAAAGAAATTCGGAAAACAAGACAGCTGTCGGCAGAAATTCTGAAAACAAGGAAGCAGTCGGGAAAAACCTGAAAACAAGAAAACTGTCGGAATAATTATTGGGAACAAGAAAGCTGTCGGAAGAAATTCTGAAATCGAGAGAGCAGTCGGAAGAAATTCTGAAGGCAAGAATGCTGTCGGCAGAAATTCTGAACGCAAGAAAGCGGTCAGCAGAAATTCTGAAAACAAGAGCTGTCGGAAGAAATGCTGAAAACAAGAAGGTTGTCGGAATAAGTTCTGAAAGCAAGAGAGCTGTCGGAAGAAACTCTGAAAACAAGAAAGCTGTCGGCAGAAATTCCGAAGACAAGGAAGTTGTCGGCATAAATTCTGAAAACAAGAAAGGTGTCGGAGGAAATTCTGAAACCAAGAGAGTTGTGGCCGAGTGCGGCGTTGTGGAGGAAGAAGAGGAGGAGGACAATCAGGAGATGGTGTTAAGGCCAGGGCGGGGGAAATTCGCTAGCCTTATAACATGAAAACTTGCGCTCGCAACGCTTCTCTTTGCAAGGTTGACGCTCGCAACTTGTCTGTTTGCAAAATTGGGTCTCGCAATCTTTCTATTTACACAATTGGGTATCTTCATTTTTGGCTGTTTGCCTAATCGGGTTTCGCAGATCGGTTGTTTGTAGCGCATGTTGAGCTTCATGATTCGGCTGTTTGCAACATTGGCACAGCAAAACTAGCTCGGGCGAGTGCAGAATTCAGACTCGCAGCCCGGCTGTTGGCCACATTGGCTACTACCATTCTTTGGGCTGTTTGCAGATGTTGCATGTATTTCTCGGTTGCTTGTAGAAGTCGAGGACAAAAATCGGGTTTGCTCGCCTTCACCAGGCGAGGGGGCTGAGGAGGAGGCGGGGGCTGGGAGCAGGAGAGGAGGAGGATGGAGGAGGATCAGGAAAAGGAGAAGCAACAGCAGCAGCAGCAGGACCAGCAGCTGCAGCAGGAGCAGCAGCAGCAGGAGCAGCAGGGCAGACGCAGCTCGGGCCCAAGGCCAGCGACGCAGCCACCCGCCCGAGGCGAATGCACCGCAGGTTCCCCGGTTCCGCAGGCGAGCGCATAGATAAACTGAAGCGCTGCCTCTGGCGCGCCTGCTGCCTCTGGCGCATAAGTTTTTGTGCTGCCTCTGGCGCTTTACTCGGCGATGGTGCATTGGCGCCCCATATTCGGGCAGCGTGCTCGCGACGACGGGTCGTGCAAGACTCAGGATTGCCATCAGTTCCGCCCCATGCGCAATGGAACGCACTTTAGGGTGAAGCGGGTGCGGAACTTCATCGGGTCTGTCGCGAACTGCTTCGGTGACTTCGTGCAGGGCGGTTGCGTCGCGTCGCTGCGTCGCAGGCGCGACGTTCGCATGGGCGTAGCGGCAGGTATGGTGCTTCGAGAACAGTTCGCTGCCTCTAACGCGTTGCGTTTGGAGATTCTCTGCGTAGTGCCCCCCTGCTACTGGAGGCGGCTAGTGGCGCGCGTCCTCAATAATTTGCTTCGGCGCATGGGCGAACTCCAGGTGGCCGAAGCGCAGGGCCGAGCAGCCTTGCACGAACGTGCGCGGCGAGAGGCCATGGTGATTCTTCAACCAGATAAGTTCTCGGTCGTATGCAATGCCAACGAGGGCACCGTGGACATCATGCCACGCCGTCAGGTGCGTGCTATGGGCGGCGGCGCCGCTGGCATCTTTCCCTGCTACCTCGCGATGAATCCGACCAAGAAGAGACTAGCGGAGGAGGAGTTCAAGATCTTTATGGAGGAATGGCGAGGTGGCCGCTTGGAGGATGCCACGAAGAAGCTGGCGGCATCCTTTGCTGCCTCTGGCGCAAGTGCTGCCTCTGGCGCATCGTATGCCACTTGCGAGGTGCATGTGCATTGTGTACGGTTGTGGGCGAAGGCGATGCATGGGCGCGCGACGCTTTTGCGCTGGCTTTTCAAGGCAGGGGATGTTCGACCGACTTTATCCGAGAGGGATTGGGATGCGCTTGCTGGCATGGGCTCTGGCGCGGAAAAGGGCGCGGCTGCAGGAGATCTCCAGTCCCAGGGCACCGTCGAAGTTTGCCAGTTCATATCTGAGGACGTCTGGCCTGCCTCTGGCGCTAAGTACGACCTGGATGATATGGTGTGCTTCCTTTGTCTTTCTCAGAACACTACGGAGGTGATCGGGAGTGAAGAGGTGCCACAGCCAGCACCTCCTGTTACTGTAGCGGGTGACTTGGGCATAATTTCTGCACGTGCGGAGGTTCCACGTCAGAGGCTATGCGCAAAGCAGGCTGAACTCTCGAGCCCCGCTGCTGCTGCGGATTCTTCGGCTGCCTCTGGCGCCGTTTCTTACGGTGGTACTCGTCCTAGTCGTAAGCGCCCGCGTCGGCGTGCTGAAGTTTTGCGGCCACTGCTCAACCGGCACGTCGTCTGGGACAGTCGTCTTTCGAGCGTCCTGGACTTATTGTCGTTTGTTGCGCAGGCGCAATTTGCTCGAAGTTCACGATTCGAGCTGCGCAAAACCATGCCTCTTGTGCGGGGGTGGGGGTCCGAGTGCTGGGGCGCCGTTCGCATGCGCTTGCAGATGATGTTCATCGCGGAAACGCCTCATGCGGCATTCACTGCCTCTGGCGTGGGACTGGGTGCCGTGCATCGCGCTCTGGGGAGCGCTATGGGTTTGTGCGACTACCTCTCTTCGCGGCCCTTTCCGGCAGAAATGCCACTTCTGTGCATGGCGCTCGCGCGGCACGCGCTCAAGTTTGCGCTGAACACGGATCGCGTCGAAGCCTTTGCCGAGCACTTCCGCGAAGGAGGGCGTTTGCACCTTCCTGGCGCTGACAGGGTGGAGCGCTTCCTTGTGATGCGCATGCCGCGCTGACAGTTGCTGCCTCTGGCGCAAATCTGTGGCTGCTTCTGGCGCCCCTTCATCCTTGCTCAGATTGCGTAGAGACTTCTCTTATGCGTTAGCTCATGATGAAAAGATCTCCCTGTGAATGTGTATCTGATCCACCCCGCCCTCGTGCGAGCTCCCGTTTGATCCTCGCACTGCTTGCGACGTCAGCCTGACCTTCTGTGGTCTGACCAGCTCCGAGGTCATCTCCATCCCCAGCGTCGCTCCCGCCCTCAGCTTTCATGGTCGCCCCCTGGTCAGAGGTTATCTTCATCCTCAGCTTAGCACTCCCGCCTCCCGCCGCTCACCCTTGCCTGCTTCCTCTACTGCGTGGTCTTAGTCAGCCCCACCCTCGCCCTCGCAGACTCGTTGTTGTCTATCGCAGCCTGTTCGGCTCGAGTGCGCCTCTTTTCTTGGCGGCCGCCATCGCGCGCATCGCGCGCGTTATCATGGGGAAGCGTCGACGCAGTTCGCAAGCCGCTGCCTCTGGCGCCGAGGGCGGTTGCGATGAGGCGGCGGTGGAAGACCTGACCAGCCGCGCGCTGCGGTGGAAGAGTGAGCACCCACCGAGAGATTACGTTGGGCGGCCGCTCCACATATTGACAAGACCCCCCCTGCTGTTCCAGAGGGACGTGATGGGAGGGGTTCTCCCGCGCAGGATGCGGGGCGGCAAGTTTCTCGGCGACCAGGTCTGGATTCCCATGTCTGCGCGGGTTCCTCCGCTCGTCGAGCCAGTTGGCAGAGAGCTCCCATTGCATGTCTATGATGTCTGTCCTGGTGCCGCTGCCTCTGGCGCGACGATGCAGATGCAGCGCGCCGTGAGTGCGGACCGCATGTGGGCGTTGGCAAGTGAGCATCTTCTCGCGGCGACGCTCCTGATGCATCGCAAGGGGAAGTGGGTCAAAGGCGTGCGGGAAAGCCGAGGCCGTGCAAATGATGGCTACCAGAGCCCGTACATCCTGTCAGTCAGCGTGGCAGGGAGTGGAAAGGTCTTTTACATGGGCCTTGCCACGAAGGGCATCCACAAGGACATGTTTGCTCTGTGGTGGCAGCCGAGCAGGAAAGGTACATAATGGACTGACACGCGCGCCAGGGCTGCGCGGCAGGTCTTCTTCGACGTCTGCGAGCTGGATGTGCAGAGCGTCTTTCCCATGCACGAGGGTGGGTCGTGGACGAGCGGCGATCCCAACGCCGCCTCTGGCGCGCTCGTGGGATCCGGCGGCGAGGGGCCCACGGAGGCGGAACGCAATGCGCCTGCGTATCTAGTCGGCTTGTCTTCAGAATCCGACAGCTCTTCGGCGCACAGCCACTCCGATTCCGACAGCGACAGCAGCTCTGGGAGCAAAACGGACCGCGGAGGCTCTGACAGGGAAGACGTTGCCTCTGGCGCAGAGCGTGGTGCTGCGTCTGGCGCAGTGCGTGGTGCTGCCTCTGGCGCAATGCCTGCTGCCGCCATTGGCGCTGTTTCTCCTGCTGCCTCTGGCGCAACGCGGAATCTTAAGTTGACAAAAGGTCATTTTAAAACATGGATTACCGAGGTTGGCCAGAGGAGGCAGTAGCTTGGCTGCGCAGTGGAAACCTCACGAGGAGCAGGCGACGTCGCGTCTCCAGGCTCATCGCCCTCCTGCGCGGCGGATGCCTGTCCATTCTGAACCCTTCAAATATCATCAACGGCATAAAGCACTTCAGCGACAAGGTCGAGTGCCAGGACGAGCGGTGGGACATTGTGAAGGCTTTCAGGTCGCAGAAGATGCATGATCTGAACCTTGTCAGGGCGGAGTTCAGAAACGTTTCTCTCGCGGAGGGCAGGGGGGTATGTTGGCTTACTCACGCCTGGCCACACTTGAAACCTGCCTCTGGCGGTGGTCCGCTCGTCCAGTGCTTGCCGCGGGATTTACCCACGTGGCAGTTGCTTCGCGTTGATTTGAACATCGCGACCGTTCCTGACTTCTTGAAGCACTTGCTCAACAAGCACGACGGGGAGGTCAGAGTATTCCAGGATTTCGGCTGGAAGCATCTGAGCTCTCGCGATGTTCTTCATCCGAGACTCTGGCGTCCCCAGTTCGCACGGACCGAGGTGATGCGGAGGTGGCTGTACAATCGGAAGTCTGACGGCAGGCTCACGTGGCAAGAGGCTGCGTGGGTTTTGGACACAGATGATGGCCAGACGACGCTGCTCCGTCGGGCCCGCCAGCCTCCGCCTCCTTGGAGAGCCGCTGCCTCTGGCGCCCGGCCTCTATGGAGCAAGGAGTTCGATGTGGAGATCCGAGTTGGTCAAGTCGTCACGCTCGCCCACTTGTTCTACATGGGCGCAGCGTCCTGCACTGCTTTTGACATGTACAAGCTTTGCGTGGATCTGCCGATCCTTGCCCACAGGCAAAAGCCCAAGCCGAAGTACGTTTGGGACTCCGCGACCAGGAAATACATCAGAAAGGAGGGAGCAGGAGTGTGACCGCTTCCAGCTGCCTCTGACGTGGATCCCCCTAATGGTTTGCAGGCTGCCTCTGGCGCTGATATCCTTTCACACAGCAGTGGCTTGCTGGCTGCCTCTGGCGCTTCCTTCCTTTGGCGCACGGTTCTCCCGACTAGGGCTCCGTACGAGGTGCTCTGGACTGCCTTGCTGGCGCGCAGCCGCGCGCGGGAAAAAGAAGGCAGGCTCATCCTCTGTTGCTGCTGCCAGCTGCTGCTACTGCTGCTGCTCCGCCTCCTCCAGCTTCTCCTGCTGCTGCTGCTGTTGCTGCTGATCCACCTCCTCCTGAAAGCCGCTGCCCCTGCTGCTGCTACTTGTGCTGCTGCTGCTCCTCCTCCGACTCCTCCTCCCGAGGCTGCTCCTCACTGCTGCTGGGCTGCTGCTGCTGTTGCTGCTGCTGCTGCTAGTGCTGCTGATCCTCCTCCTCATCATCCGCTTGCTTCTGTCGCTGCTGCAGCTGCTGCTGTTGCTGCTCCTCCTCAGCCTCCCTCTGTTGAGGCTGCCCCCCAATGCTGCTGCTTCTGCTGCTGCTGCTTTCGGTGCTGCGGCTGCTGCCTCTCCTCTTCTTGCTTCTCCCGCTTCTTCTCCTGCTGCTGCTGCTGCTCGCCCCCTCTGAAGTTTTCGCGAAGTTGTCATATGGGAGGGGGAATATGGACAAGAGGAGCAGTGATGTCGGTAATTGCTGTGAGACAACGACGGATAGTGACTAGATAGTGGGGGGTGAAGACTGCGTAGATACTGCTGCCAATCAATACGTGATTGTTTTGATATCGATAGCGAGATCTCACGTGCCTTCGATAGCGCCCCGTCTGCCATTCCTTCAGAGCTGTTCTATCTTACCAGTTTAGATTCCATCCTATCATATCAAATCCTTCGTTTTCACACATTGTCGTGCATCCGCCCGCCACCCTCCCAGCCACTCCCCGGGCCCCGCCCCCTGCCCCCCCTCCTGCCGCCCCCCCGACCTTTTCTCGCCATTCCCCTTCCTTGCCATGTCTTGCTTGAGCTCTTTGATCGCGGTGCGCGATGCCGCCCTGCATGGCCCTCGTGTTCGCGGTCGAGCTCGGCCCTCCGCCGCCCCCAAGGGCTCGGCGCCCCGCGGCGCCTGCAGGACATCGGCACCATTGGCCATGGGCCCCCGCGGAGGGGGCCACCAGGCAGGTGGGTGGAGAACCGCGGATGGTTGGACGCGGCGTGGTCGTCGGGGGGAGCGCGCGCATGGTGGGCAGCTGGCGCGTGGGCGCGGGTTGGGCAGATCACCAGCCCGCCCTGACCATCGCGCCAGTTCGCCCCCCCACTGCGCACGGTCTCCCTCGCCCCATTATGATGATGTGGGAGAACGATTCGGGCCTCCAGGTGGCGAGCTGCAGGTGGGCCGAGCAGCTGCCGAGGCGCATGTGTTACATTGGGGTGTGAAGGTCAGCGTAGGAACACAAAATCCTCATCCCCCTCCCGTTCCTCTCCGCCCCTTCCATCCTCCTTCCCCCCCTCCCCCTAATCAAATTTGTCCTTGCTTTCTTATTAATTCTTCTCCCCGCCACCACTCTTGCGCTTCGGCCCCTGCAACAGCGTTCCCCGATGCGCAGTCCAGCTCCTCTGATCCTCGCGCCGGCCTTCCTGCTTCCATGGTTTCTGCTCTGTCCCGTTTGCTGCGCGGCAGGTCTTCTTCGACGTCTGCGAGTCGGATGTGCAGAGCGTCTTTCCCATGCGCGCGGGTGGGTCGCGAACCGGCGGCCGCCCCAAAGTTGCCGCAGGCTCGCTCGCGGGATCAGGCGGCGAGGGGCCCACGGAGGCGGAACGCGAGAAGACTGGACCTACGTATCTAGTCGACTTGGCGACAGAATCCGACGGCTCTTCAGAGCAGAGCCACCCCGACTCCGACAACGACAGCAGCTCTGGGAGCAAAACGGACCGCGGAGGCTCTGACAGGGAAGACGTTGCCTCTGGCGCGGAGCGTGGTGCTAGTTCTGGCGCAGTGCGTGGTGCTGCCTCTGGCGCAATGCCTGCTGCCGCCATTGGCGCTGTTTCTCCTGCTGCCTCTGGCGCAACGCGGAATCTTAAGTTGACGCAGATTCATTTTAAAATATGGATTACCGAGGTTGGCCAAAGGAAGCAGTAGCTTGGCTGCGCAGTGGAAGCCTCACGAGGAGCAGGCGACGTCGCGTCCTCCTGCACGGCGAATGCCTTCCCATTCTGAACCCTTCAAATATCATCAACGGCATAAAGCACTTCAGCGACAAGGTCGAGTGTCAGGACGAGCGGTAGGACATTGTGAGACTTTCAGGTCGCAGAAGACGCATCATCTGAACCTTTTCAGGGAGGAGTTGGGAAACGCTTCTCTCGCGGAGGAATGTTGGCTTGCTCTCGCCTGGCCACACTTGAAACCTGCCTCTGGTGGTGGTCCGCTCGTCCAGTGCTTGCCGCGGGATTCACCCACGTGGCAGTTGCTTCGCGTGGATTGGAACATCGCGACCGTTCCTGAGTCCTTGAAGCACCCGTTCAACAAGCACGACGGGGAAGCCAGAGTCCTCCAGGACTTCGGCTGGAAGCATCTGGACTCTCGCGATGTTCTTCATCCGAGACTCTGGCATTCCCAGTTCGCAAGGACCGAGGTGACGCGGAGGTGGCTGTACAATCGAAAGTCCGACGGCTGGCTCACGTGGCAAGAGGCTGCGTGGGTTTTGGACACAGATGATGGCCAGACGACGCTGCTCCGTCAGGCCCGCCTGCCTCGGCCTCCTTGGGGATCCGCTGCCTCTGGCGCTCGGCCCCCATGGAGACGTGAGTTCGATGTGGAGATCCGAGTTGGTCAAGTCGTCACGCTCGCCCACTTGTTCTACATGGGCGCAGCGTTCTGCATTGCTTTTGACATGCACAAGCTTTGCGTGGATCTGCCGATCCTTGTCGACAAGCATACGCACAAGTCGAAGTTCGTTTGGGACTCCGCGACCAGGAAAACATCAACAAGGAGTGAGCAGGAGTGTGACCGCTTCCAGCTGCCTCTGACGTGGATCCCCTCAATGGTTTGCCGGCTGCCTCTGGCGCTGATATCCTTTCACACAGCAGTGGCTCGCTGCCTGCCTCTGGCGCTTCCTTCCTTTGGCGCGCGGTTCTCCCGACCAGGGCTCCGCACGAGGTGCTCTGGACTGCCTTGCTGGTGCGCAGCCGCGCGCGGGAGAAAAGAGGGCAGGCTCATCCTCTGCTGCTGCTGCCAGCTGCTGCTACTGCTGCTGCTCCGCCTCCTCCAGCTTCTCCTGCTGCTGCTGCTGTTGCTGCTGCTCCACCTCCTCCTGAAAGCCGCTGCCCCTGCTGCTGCTGCTCGTTCTGCTGCTGCTGCTCCTCCTCCTCCTCCACCCGAAGCTGCTCCTCAATGATGCTGCTGCTGTTGCTGCTGCTGCTAGTGCTGCTGCTGCTCCTCCTCCTCATCCTCCTGCTTCTGTCGCTGCTGCTGCTGCTGCTGTTGCTGCTCCTCCTCCTCGGCCTCCCTCTGTTGAGGCTGCCCCCCAATGCTGCTGCTTCTGCTGCTGCTGCTTGTGGTGCTGCGGCTGCTGCTTCTCCTCTTCTTTCCTCTCCCGCTTCTTCTACCGCTGCTGCTGCTGCTCGCTCCCCCCTGCTGAGGCTGCTCCTCAATGTTGCTGCTGCTTGTGCTGCTGCTGCCCGTTTTGATGCTTCAGCTGCCCCTCCCCCCCCTCCTCCTGCCCCCCCCGCATGTCCGTCGCATTTGCAGGCTCGAGCCGGGAAGACGCGCTTGCGGCGCCTTTGCCATGATGAGTCACCGCGGCGGCCAGCAGCAGAACGCTGCCTCTGGCGCGTTGGACCGAGTGGTGTCGGTAGCCGAGTCCAGGAGGACCTGGCGAGTTGGACATCCCATCCGAGCTGTTGGCGGGGTCACTTTCACGCAGGCTCCTCGGCCAGGGCCGAGCGGCCAGAGTCCGTGGTTCGCGTGCACCAGTATCGACAATGACAGGGTTGTCCAAGAGTGGTGGCTTCCGCCGTTCCTCGTGCCCACTGCAGAGGTGGTCCGAGTGGCTGGTCGCCTCAGTGGCAAAGCGGTGGTGTTGCCCCAGTACTGCGCTGCCTCTGGCGCGGCTGGGGGGGCCGTTGACGCCGCACATGCACTACGCGAACACCCGCAGGATCTGGGCTTTGGCCGCCACCCACCCCATGGTCATTACGTCGGGGAAATACAAAGCAGAGAAAGAACGCGACCCATCTGAGTTTGATCAGTTCGGTCGCGCGGTCAAATACCACCAGAGCCCATTTGACCTGATCCTGTCGGTGTCGGCTCGTGTGGAGATGCTCATCGGGTGCTCCGTGAACGATGCCGCCAAAAAGGTGACTGAACACACTTCTGGGCTGCTCGGTTTGTGGTGGGGACCTGCTCATAAAAGGAAGCTCTAGAGGGAGCAAGAGGACGTGGCGCGGTCAGTCTTTTTCGACTTGGTCGAAGCCGCCCACCGCGTGCCCGACGTATGCGCCGTGGAGTATAATGCTCTTTCTGGCGTCTTCGCTGCCTCTGGCGCGCCCGCTGCCTCCGGCGCGGCCGCTGCCTCTGGCGCGTCCGCCGCTCCTGCTGCTGCAGCTGCTGCGGTTGCTGTTCCTGCGCCAGCTCCTGCGCCAGCTTCTGCGCCAGCTCCCGCGCCGCGACCGCCGCCTCCGCCTGCGAAAGTTCCTGCGCCAGCCAGCGTGAGCGGCGGCGGCCGCGCCGCTACTCCACTGCCACCAGGGCCAGTCACGCCGCGGCCTGCGCCGCCGGAGTGGCGGCCGCAGGCGGCGCCAAAGAATAATGCGAAGGAGGCGCCGCTTCTTCCGCTGCACGTGGAGGCGGCGACGCCGCCTGCCACGCTTTCAAAGAACAACGCCGCTGCCTCTGGCGCGCGGGAAAAAAAAAGCCACCCGCTTTTTTGGTTGCGCATGCATTGGTGAGGGCCAGCTCGCCGCCGCCGCCGCCGGCCGCCAGCTGGCCAGCAGATTCGGCGGCGACGACGCGGGTTCAGTGGCGGCCGCCGCCGCCGCGTCATCCTCCCCGAGACGTGCCGGGGCCGACGCCGCCGGGGCAGCTTCCCCTGACTCCCGCGCCTGCTCCTGCCGCCGAGCCGCTCCTGCCTGCCTCTGGCGGCTGCGCGATCGCGGCGCCTCCGCCTGCCTTGGCGCCTCCTCCAGCCCCTGACCTGGGCAGCTCGTCTTCCGACGAGGGCGTCGACGGCGACGCAGGCGAGGAGACCGTCGCGACGAAGCGACGGGGGAGACAATTCGAGCCCCCCGAAGAGCGGCGGGGCAGGATGCGTTCCAGAAGCATGCAGAGACCGACCGAGCAAGATGTTGCTTCCTGTAGCTCATCAGAGGACGAGCGGGGGGATGCTGTCTCTGGCGCACCCGAGTATGCTGTCTCTGGCGCAACAGAGGAAGTGAGCCTGACGACTCGTCTCTCTGAGAGGAAGCTCAGACGATTGCCCGACGAACGCGAGGCCGAGCTTCGCAGCGTCGCCCGAAAGTGTGCCAGGCAGCAGCACTTCGTCGACAACAAAGAGCGTTGGGCTAGCGACGCCCAAGCTCTTGTCCGAGATTGGCAAATGCCGCAGCTCGAGGACAGAAGCGCCCCGCGCATGCAGAGCCAGCTCGACGTGTGGTGCGACCCGCCCCCTACATTTGAGGGAGCTTCTGGAAGGCATCCCCCACCGAAACGACAACCCAGATGACGCAGGGCAGCTGTGGCCCGTCGTGCGCGCTTGCCTCCAAGAAGCAACGCTACAAGCGGCAGCTGTCGAAGGAGCTGTGGGGCCCTGACGCTGTCTCTGACGCGCCCTTCGCCGAGGCGCACCCGAATGCCGTGCTCGGCGACGGGCGGGCGGCGCTGGCGCCAGACGCCTTCGAGGCATCGAAGCGCAACGCAGGGGTTCAGGACGACGAGACCTACGTCAAGCACATCCTCGAAAAGCACAGCGGCGAGGCGCGGCGCTGGGGGGGGCCCGGGTGGAGGGATGCGCCTTCTGAACTCGTGGACACTCTCTGCCGCGTCAGGTTCTGGCACCACCAGTGCGCCCGGAGCGAAGAGGCGCGTGATTACCTGGCCTGGAAGAACGCTGACAGGGATGCGGACTTCCTGGAACTGGCGGAGATGAAGTGGATCCTGGCTCTAGATGGTGGCGAGACCGCGCTTCTGAGTTGTGTCGAAGACGACTCTGCCTCTGGCGAGACGTGGTTCATCAGGACTGGGCAACTTGTGACTCTGGCGGAGATGTTCAGCTACGGGCGCCGCCTTTGCTCGTGCCACTTCCTGTGCACGTTGCACCTCCGACAACCGATATTCGCGACGAGGAAGGGGCGCAGCGAGTCGCGCACGGGGGAGGCTACTCTCAAGAAGAATGCTCGGCGCCTGCGCCAGCTGGAGACAGGGCGCCACGGCCTGCCCTGGCGCCGAAGGTGAGGGCGTGGCACTGCTGAGTAGCTGCCTCTGGCGCTTCTTTCCTTGCAGGACCCTCTGAAGAGCTGCCTCTGGCGCGTGCGGACTCTTGTGCGCAGCGCGTCGCTGCTTTCGCGGCTGCCCGTCGGCCTGCGCACGAGCGACATCGTCGTTATCGCCGACGTCGTCCTCAGTGTCGCCATCGGCCCCCGCGTCCTTGTGCCCTCTGTGCGTGGATCTCTCTGTGTCCTTGTCGTTGTCCTGTTTTCTTTTCTCTTCATATTCTTAGAAACCAAAGGATCAGAAAGACCCGACCAGGGGAAAACTAGAGCTAGCAGGGAAAAAGTGGACCCGACCAGGGAAAAACTAGACCCGACCACCGGGATTTTTTTGGGGAAACGTAGACCCGACCACGGAAAAAGTAGACCCGGCCAGAGAAAAACGAGACCCGACGAAAAGAAAAACTAGACCCGACCAGTGGAACAGTAGACCCGACTAGGGGAAAACTCGACCCGACCAGAGAAAAACTAGACCGGGTCAAAGGAAACACCAGATCCGACCAGAGGAAAACTAGACGCGACCAAGGAAAAACTAGACCCGACCGGAGGAAAACCTAGACCCGACCAGGGGGAAAATAGACCCGAACATGGAACAACTAGACCCGACCAGGGAACAACTAGACCTGACCACAGGGAAAATTAACACCGACCAAGGACAACCAGACCCGACCAGGGAAAAACTAGACCCGAGCAGAAGAAAACTAGACCCGACCAAAGAAAAAGTTACACCCGACCAGGGGAAAAGTAGACCCGACCAGGGAAATACCAGACCCGACCAGAGAAAACTAGACCGAACCAAAAGAAAAAAAACAGATCCGACCAGGGGAATATTAGACCCGACCAAAGGAAAACTAGACCCGACCAGGGGAAAACTACACCCGATCGAAGATAAATAACAGCAGACCAGGGGAAAACTATGCCCGACCATGGAAAAACTACACCCGACCATGTTTAAACTTGGCCCGACCACAGGGAAACCTAGACCCGACCAGAGGAAAACCAGACCCGACCAGGGAAAATACTGCATCAGACCAGGGAAAAACGAGACCCGACCAGGGAAAAAGTAAACCCGACCAAGGCAAAACTAAATCCGAGCAAGGAAAAACCAAACCGGATTAAAAGAAAAACTAAACCCGATCAGGGGAAAACTAGATCCGACCAGAGGAAAACTAGACCAGACAAGGGGAAACAAAGACCCGACCAAAGGAAAAACTAGACCCGACCAGGCGACAATTAGGCCCGACCAAAAATTAGAGCCGACCAGGGAAAAACTAGACCCGACCATGGGAAAAAGTAGACCCGACCAGGGGAAAACTATACCAGACCAGGGAACATTTAAACCCGAGCAGAGAAAAACCAGACCCGACCACAGGACGAATTAGAGCCGACCAGGGGAGAACTAGACCCGACCAGGGAAAAGCAAGATCGACCAGAGAAAAACTATACCGAACCAAAGAAAAAACCAGACCCGACCAGGGGAAAAGTAAACCAGACCAGAGGAAAACTAGACCAGACTAGGGAAAACTAGATCCGACCAAAGGAAATTCTAGACCCGACCAGGGAAAACTATACCCGACCAAGGAGAAAGTAGACCCGACGAGGGAAAAAGTACACTCGACCAAAGGGATCAACAAACCCGACCAGGGGAAAACTAGACCCGACAAGGGAAAGTATATCCGACTAGTGGAAAAACTTGGCCCGACCACAGGAAAAAAACTAGACCCGACCAGGGGGGAAATAGACCCGACCAGGGAAAAAACTACACCAGACCAGAGACAAGTAGACCGGACCAAAGGAAAAACTATACCCCACCAGGGGAAAACCAGACCCGACCAGAGGAAAATCAGACCCGACCATGGAAAAACCAGATCCGACCAAAGGAAAAACTAAGCCCGACCAGGGGAAAACTAGACCCGACTTGGGAAAAACCAGACCCGACCAGGGAAACACTAGACCCGACCACAGGGAAAACTAGACCCGACCAGGGAAAACTATACCCGACCAGGGAAGAACTAGACCCGACCAGAGAAGAACTAGACCCGACCCGTAGCCACGATTGGCTCGCACGTTCAGTTGCGACTCAGCCTTTTCTTGCTTTCACTAGCGGCGGCGCCGCAGTCCTTGCTTTCGCCAGCGCAAGGATGCCGCCCTTCCACGCTGGCTGGGAGGCCATCCACGCGGTGTCCATGGAGGTCGACGGCGCCAAGGTTTCGGTCGACGTCAGTGCCGACATGATGATGCCGCTGCGGGTGAAGTACAACGAGCCAGACAACGTCGTCGTGCCCATCATGGCTTACAAGATCCGCCATCTGCCGTTGGGGCCGAAGGCTGTGGCGCTGCTCAAGCTGCTCCACAGCTATCCGAAGCTCGCCGCCGCGGTCGTCATCCACGATCGCAATCGCATGAAGGTGGTTAAGAAGAAGACCGACAGCGAGAGGCTCAGGGCCAGGGCCGCTTCCAAGGCAAAGGCGGAGGAGGCGAAGGCCCTTTAGGACCAAGGTGAAGAGTCCATCTAGTGGTGGCGCCGCCTACGTGGGAAAAACTAGACCCGACCAAAGGAAAACTGGACCCGACCAGGGGAAAATTAGACCCGACCAGGGAAAAAGTAGACCCGACCAGGGGAAAAACCAGGCCCGACCACAGGAAAAAACTAGACCCGACCAGGGAAGAAATAAACCCGACCAGGGAAAAACTAGACCGGACCAGAGACAAAGTAGACCGGACCAAAGGAAAAACTAGACCCGACCAGGGGAAAACCATACCCGACCAGAGGAAAATTATACCCGTCCTGGGAAAAACTAGATCCGACCAGTAGACCCGACCAGGGGAAAACTAGACCCGACCTGGGAAAAACCAGACCCGACCAGGGAAACACTAGACCCGACCACGGGGAAAACTAGACCCGACTAGGGGAAAATTAGATCCGACCAGGGAAGAACCAGACCCGACCAGAGAAGAACTAGACCCGACCCGTAGCCACGATTGGCTCGATGGTTCAGTTGGCGAGTCAGCCTTTGCTTTCACTAGCGGCGGCGCCGCAGTCCTTGCTTTCACCAGCGCAAGGATGCCGCCCTTCCACGCTGGCTGGGAGGCCATCGACGCGGTGTCCATGGTGCTCCACCTCCGCGCAAAACAGCTGCAGCCTTCCCGCCTTCCCGAGAGTGGGCGCGAGCGCGCAGCACGTGTTCCAGGCGCATTGGCTTGCCCTTCGCCATGGATGCGTGGCTCCGCCGCGGCACCGCTCTCTCTGGCGTCTCCGCTGCCTCTGGCGCGTCCGCTGCCTATGGCGCGTCCGCTGCTTCTGACGCCGACGACGCTGACGCCGACGACGTGCGTTTCAGCCTCACCTACGCCGCGCACGGTATGTCGCGCATTGTATACAACACAACGGACCAGCAGCGCGTCGTCAAGCTAGCCGAGCGCGCAGAGCAGGTGCGGTCGAGTGAACGCGAGGCCGAGATGTCGGTGGTCCTGCGGGAACTGGCGCCGGCCGTCCTCCACTGCGACGCCGCTGCGCTCCGCGGGCCCAGCGGCGGCGTCAGGCACTTGCACTTCCTCATGGTCAACAGGGTCATGCCGTTGGATGGGCACGTGGTTGCTGCGCGACGACAGCCAGGGCAAGCGGCGCGTCTTCCTCCTGGCGGTGCGGACCTTCGCCCAGGCTGCTGGGCGTTGTATCTACATTTCCGACCTGAAGCTGGACAACTTGGGCTGGGATTCCGAAGGAGAGCGCGTTCTCTTCCTGGACGCGGGCACCTTCCGCCCGACGGAAACGCGGAAATTTCCGAGAAAGAGGCAGCTACAGAGCTTCTTGGACGCAGCCGAGACTTGTCTTGACTGCCAGACGCTGATGGAGCTCCACGACCTGCTGTCGCACGGGGGGGACCCTGACATTGTGGCACGTCGGGTTGCCGATGCGCTGAGCCGCGGCTTTCGGCTCGGCTCGGCGCCCGCCCACCTGAACCCGTGGGCGCCGCCCTCGCTCCCCGCGGCGGACGAGGACCTGCGCGATGAGGCTGTGTCTGAACACACTTCTGAGCTACTCGGTTTGTGGTGGAGACCTGCTGCTAGAAAGAAGCTCTCGAGGGAGCAAGAGGATGTGGCGCGGTCCGTCTTTGTCGACTCGGTCGAAGCCGCCCACCGCGTGCCCGGAATGTACACCGCGGAGTGTAACGCTCTCTCTGGCGTCTCCGCAGCCTCTGGCGCGTCCGCTGCCTCTGGCGCGTCCGCCGCTCCTGCTGCTGCAGCTGCTGCGGTCGCTGCTCCTGCGCCAGCTCCTGCGCCAGCTCCTGAGCCACTCCCGCCGCCTGCTCCTGCGCCAGCTCCTGCGCCAGCCAGCGCGAGCGGCGGCGGCCGCGCCGCCACTCCACCACGACCAGTCATGCCGCGGCCTGCGCCGCTGGAGTGGCGGCCGCAGGCGGCGCCAAATGATAATGCGAAGGAGGCGCCGCTTCTTCCGCTGCATGAGAAGGCGGCGCCGCCGCCTGGCACGACTGCAAAGAAGAACAGCACCGCTGCCTCTGGCGCGCGTGGAGAAAAGCCATCCGCTGTTTTGGTTACGCACGCATGGGTGCGGGCCAGCTCGCCGCCGCCGCCGCCGGCCGCCAGCTGGCCAGCAGATTCGGCGACGACGCGGGCTCAGTTGCGGCCGCCGCCGCCGCGCCACCCCCCCCGAGACGTGCCGGAGCCGACGCCGCCAGGGCAGCTTCCCCTGACTCCCGCGCCTGCTCCTGCCGCCGAGCCGCTCCTGCCTGCCTCTGGCGGCTGCGATCGCGGCGTCTCCGCCTACCTTGGCCAGTGCGATCGCGGCGCCTCCACCCGCTGCAACAGGGAGCGCGCGTCCGCCTCCTCCAGCTCCTGACCTGGGCAGCTCGTCTTCCGACGAGGGCGTGGACGGCGACGCAAGCGAGGAGACCGTCGCGACGATGCGACGGGGGAGACAACTCGAGCCCCCCGAAGAGCGGCGGGGCAGGATGCGTTCCAGAAGCATGCAGAGACCGACCGAGCAGGACGTTGCTTCCTGTAGCTCATCAGAGGACGAGCGGGAGGATGCTGTCTCTGGTGCACCCGAGTATGCTGTCTCTGGCGCGACAGAGGAAGTGAGCCTGACGACTCGTCTCTCTCAGAGGAAGCGCAGACGATTGCCCGACGAACGCAAGGCCGAGCTTCGCAGCGTCGCCCGAACGTGTGCCAGGCAGCAGTACTTCGTCGACAACAAGCAGCGTTGGGAAGCCGACGCCCAAGCTCTTGTCCGAGATTAGCAAGTGCCGCAGCTCGAGGACAGAAACGCCCGGCGCATGCAGAGCAAGCTCGACGTGTGGTGCGACCCGCTCCCTACTTTGAGGGAGTTTCTCGAAGGCATCCCCCACCGAAGCGACAGCCCAGATAACGCAGGGCAGCTGTGGCCCGTCGTGCGCGCGCTTGCCTCCAAGAAGCAACACTACAAGCGGCGGCTGTGGGAGGAGCTGCGGGGCCCTGACGCTGTCTCTGACGCGCCCTTCGCCGAGGCATACCCGAATGCCGTGCTCGGCGACGGGTGGTCGGCGCTGAGGCCAGACGCCTTCGAGGCATCGAAGCGCAAGACAGGGATTCAGGACGACGAGACCTACGTCAAGCACATCCTCGAAAAGCACAGCGGCGAGGCGCGGCACTGGGGGGGGCCCGGGTGGAGGGATGTGCCTTCTGAACTCGTGAACACTCTCTGCCGCGTCAGGTTCTGGCATCACCAGTACGCCAAGAGCGAAAAGGCGCGTGAGTACCTGGCCTCGAAGAGCGCTGACAGGGATACGGACTTCCTGGAACTGGCGGAGATGAAGTGGATCCTGGATCTAGATGGTGGCGAGACCGCGCTTCTGAAGTGTGTCGAAGACGACCATGCCTCTGGCGAGACGTGGTCCATCAGGACTGGACAACTTGTGACTCTGGCGGAGATGCTCAGCTATGGGCGCCGCCTTTGCTCGTGCCACTTCCCGCGCACGTTGCGCCTCCGACGACCGATATTCGCGACGAGGAAGGGGCGCAGCGAGTCGCGCACGGCGGAGGCTACTCTCAAGCAGAATGCCCGGCGCCTGCGCCAGCTGGAGACAGGGCGCCATGGCCTGCCCCGGCGCCGAAGGTGAGGGCGTGGCACTGCTGAGTAGCTGCATCTGGCGCTTCTTTCCTTGCAGAACCCTCTGAAGAGCTGCCTCTGGCGCTTGCGGACTTTTGCGCGCAGCGCGTCGCTGCTTTCGCGGCTGCCCGTCGGCCGCGCTTTCGCATGCGAGCGCGCTTGCCTGCGCGCGGGCAAGGGCGGCGGTGAGTTCGATCCGTCGCGGATTTTCCGCGACAAGTTGTGGTGGCGCGACGAGCGCGCGTTCGAAACGTTCTACAAGCTGTTGGCGCCTGCGGGGCTGCAGGATTTCCTCGACAGAACTCCGACGAATTCGCCTGGCGCGAGAAGGCCGACAACAAAGGCATGCTCGTCGGGCGCGGCAGGAGGAGCGCGCCCCGCCATGGGCGCGCCCCGCCATGGGCGAAGTGGGCGCAGGCACTGCCTCTGGCGCGCCCCGCCGTGGCGAGCGCGCCCCAACACGGAGCGGCCTCAGGAAGCGGCCTGAAGCGGCCGAAGGATGCCCGCCAACTGACCGCCCTCAGGAAGCGGCCCCAGGAAGCGGCCAGCATGCACTGCCTCTGGCGTGCCCCGACAACGCACCGCCCTCAGGAAGCGGGCGGAATAAGAGCAACCCTTGGGAAGACCTTCGCTAGGAGATGGTTGCCCGAAACACTGCCTCTGGCGTGGCCGAGTCACTGCCTCTGGCGTGCCCGTGACGCTGCCTCTGGCGCGCCTTCTGAGGCCAAGGCGGCGTCGCCGCAGCTGGCGCCGCGACACTTGCGAGCGGAAAAACTAGTCGTCGTCATCACCACCATCGTAGTCGCCATCATGACCACCGACATCATGAGCGCAAACAGCGACACCATGACCGCCGACATCATGACCATCGTCGTCATGACCACCGTCATCATGACCACCGACATCATGACCATCGTCATCATGACCACCGACATCAATGGCATCATCATCGCCACCGTCATCATCATGATCCTCATGATCATCATCATCCTCGTCATCATCATGATCACCATCATCATCATCATTACCATCATCACGCCCAGTTCGCATCATATTAGCGCTGCGGGTCCTTAATATGATGTTCGACCCCTTGGTGGACCAGTCAGCAGGGCATCGCGATGAATTGTTGCCATGCCTCGAGGTCATCCGTCAGCGAGTTCAGGAAATCGAAGAACCAGCTGCGGGTGCGAGCTGGCCGCCTCCAGTGGGCGGTACACCAACGGCGAACCAGGTCGTGGATCGTGGTTCCTGGAGGCTCGCCGGCAAGGCGAGCGTCTCTGACCTGGTGGTTCAAGGGCTCTTCGTCACCGAGGTCAAGTACCGCACACCTGCGAAAGCAATCTTTCATAGGTCGTGAGTTCATCTCGCCGACCACTCCGTCGGGTCACGGCTTAGGTCCGCTACGCGGTTTGGAGGTGGTGGAGGGATTGCATGATTTGGAGGCAACCCCATCAGCTGCTTCGGGTGGGGGTCCTCGATGCCGTTGGTGATGTCGTAAGCCGAGCCGGCCTCCAGCTGGTACAAGTACTGGATCGTGGCAACTCGATGAGGACCCCGAGCTGCAGATCGATCCCGAGCCTGCCGCCGGTGGGCATCCACATGGTGATGTATCTCCTCCTCGTAGTCGTCCCTCGAGGAGTAGCCCAGCTCCAACAACCAATTCTAGCACCAGCGGCGCGACAAACTGCGGGCCAACCGCGCCTCGTCACATATATCACGTGCGAAATCCAGCTGGGCACACCACAGAGAAAATGAGAGAGAGGGACAGATAGAAAAGGGGGAGAGAGGGATAGAGAGAGCGATAGAGACGTAGAGAGAGGGAGGGAGAGAAAGAGAGAGAACTGGAACATACATTGGCCCAGGAGTCGACGATGTCTCCCCCGAGTGGCAGGGGGCAGGCCACGGCCGCGCGCCCAGAAAGCTTTTGACGGATGCGAAGGCCAGCGTTCTCAAGGCTGGGCTCCTGGAGGCCCTGTCCGTGCCCGAAGACCAGCAAATAGCGGCCCCACGGCGCGAAAATTATGCGGAAGTTGAGGTCGAGAGGTCAAGTGCCCCGCGAATTGGCATCACCGCGACTTGCGTTGTTCGGGCGGCGCTACGTCTCCTAAAATCCTGAGTCGCCTACGTAACCGTGCAAGTTTCGTACACGGGCTGGAGCAAGTGGGATCCGACGATCTCGCCGCTCTGCCGACGCATCGATCATGCGTTCGCGATCCCGGGATGGGGGAAAATCAGGTTCCAGAGAGGAGGCGGGCGAGGTAAGGTGAGGGGTTGGGGGTTGGGGGTGGGGTAGGGGATGGGAGCTGGGCGGGGCGGGCAAGGAAGGCAGGGGAGGGGAGGGTGGGCGATTGGGACTTCCCTCCCCCTGCCCACCTCCTCCTCCTCCTCCTCCTCCCCTTCCTCCTCCCCAGACAATGCCTTCGCAAACACATGTACAGTTGTTTGTTCAGTTTCGGCTTCATGAGGCCCTTCTCGGGACCCGGGGCCGTTAAGAAATGGATGGGGATGAACAGTTGTTCCCCAGGATAAAGCCGAGAGAGCTGGGGGTGCGCGCATTGAGAAATCAGCATGTCAGAGTTTGCAGTCCTCCTTTGCAGACGGAACATCCCCAGCGTGTTTTCTCCCGGCCCCAGGGATGGCAAGCGCACGGGGGAAGCTTAAATTCAGAGGGTAAAATGTTGAATCCTCGTCTTCGCCACCAAGTCATACCACGTCACTCCAAGCACGAACTTCTCAAGTGGCAGCCAGCTCGGTATGTGCTTGTAGCCTGGGTGCCCCAAAGTGGGTGTATGTTTTCCTTTGCAGCCGTGTTGGCTCAAGACACGGTTGTACAGTCAGGGTATACACATATACATATATAATCATCGATGTTACACATATATACATACATATATATATGTACACATGTATATTTACACAACTCGATATGTGCATATGTTTATGTTTGTGTATATGCATGTATATGTATGTATGTATAAAGTGCACATATATGGATACATATGTATATGTACAATATACTGGGCGTCAGGGACCCTGGGCCCTGGGCCCACCACTTTTTCAAAACTCCCCGCCCCAAGAGGCGAAAATCGTGAAGCCTCCAACTTCGCACCCAGAGGGCCCAAGAGGCCCCTAAGACGGCCCCCAAGACGGCCCAAGATGGCCCCCAAACGGCCCAAGAGGCGCCCAAGACGGCCCAAGAGGGCTTCAAGACGGCCCCAAGAGGGGCCCAAGAGGGGGAACACGAATCGACAATTCCAGCTTTCCGCCCCAAGAGGCCCCCAGGAGGCTTCAAGAGACCCAAAAGAGGCACCCAGGAGGCCCAAAAGAGGCCTAAGAGGCTCCAAAACGCCCCCCGGGGACTTCAAAACTGCTTCCAAAAGGCCCCCGAGAGGCTTTGCACGATATCCCAACGAACTTCCAAGAGGCCTAACCCACAACCCAGGAACGGTGGCGACATTGGCCGAAGGAAACAAGAGGCAACAAATATTTATTCCCAATCGATTTTTTCAACAATTTTCGTATTCTTGCTCGTTCACGATTCTAATTCTCTACGACAGCCCAAGAGTCCCCCAAAACCTCTCACGACGGCCCAAGAGGTCCCCGACAGGGCCTCAATACGGCCCAGAACGCCCTTAATACAGCCCATGAGCATTCCAGGAGAGCCCCAAGGGGGGGGCACAAGAGGCGGAACCCGAACTCACAGAGGGAGCCCGCCCCCCGAAGACGGACCCCGCGACCGCTAGCAGGGCCCCGACAGGTTTCCAAGAGGCCCCAGGAGCGCCCGAGGGCCCTCCCCCCCTCCCCCCAGAAGCACCAAGAGGCCCCCATAGAGGCTCCAAACATGAGCCTCCCTGGGTGCTTGCGAAAACCGCCGGGGAATTTGCCGGTCTCTTTCGCAGTCTGACGACGCTTCTTCTCGCCCTCGCATGTGGTGTTTTCTGCTCCATTTTCCAGGCCAGTCGTCCATGCTGCGCTGCGCAATGCTGCACCTGACGATCGCGGACGTCCTCGCCAGAGTTCCCTGGATCGGGCACATTTTCCACGTTGCCCAAAGTTTCCTGCGCAATCCTTATGCCCATGAGGCACTGCATGTGACACGCCGGTGAAAACAGGAGCCTGCCCACTTCTCTTGTCAACAATCGAGTCACCAGGGAGACGTCGGGGGATGGGCGCCGTTGATTTTCGCAACGGCATCGAGCCTCCGAGGACCTCCCAAGGCCTCCAGGGACCCCAGGAACCTCTAGGAAGCCCCCAAGAAACTCCCAGAGCTCCCAGAGCTTCGAGGGGCCGTCCAACACCTCCAGGAAGCCCTGGCATCCCTCCCCCTCCTCCTGCTCGCTCCGCCTTCCTCTTCTCGCCCCCTCTCCTTCTTGCCTGTCTCCTCTGGAAGCCTCCGATAACTCCTAGAGGCTTCTGGAACACAGGGGACGCCTCCGACTTGATCGGAAGTTCTCGGTCTGAAAGACCCCGGATAATGACGGCTGACGAGGACTCAATACGAGCAGGTTCAGCATCAGAGGGAGAAGGAGCAGGAGAAGGAGGAGTGTGAGGCGGAAGAAAATTATGAGGAACGGGAGGGGGGGGGATGGGATGGAGGGGAGCAGGAGGAGGAGGAGGAGAAGCAACAGGAGGGCAGGAGCGTGAGGAGGAGCAGGATCACCCGGGGAAGAGCTGGAGGGGGCGACAAGGGCTTCGCGAGAGGGCACGATCTGTCGAGTCTCTGGAGGTCTCCAGATGTCTTGAGAGGCCCCCAAATGACGTGCCCAATTTGTTCAAAAACATCCCTCCTCGATCCCAGGGGGTCGAGGCCAAGACTAGACGCCCTTCCTTCGATCCTCCCTCGATTCTCGATCCTCGACCCTTGGCCAGGACGAAAAACGACGACGACGACGCCACTGACGGCCGTGATGCCGCCGCCGCCGATAACGACGACGACGACGACGACGACGACGGTGGCGGCGACGACGACGACGACCACAACCACGACCACGACCACGACCACGACCTCGACCACGACGGCGACGACGACGACGACGGCGTCGGCGACCACGACGGCGACGACGACGACGACGACGACGACGAGGACGGCGACGACGGCGACGACGACGACGACGAGGACGCTCTTCGAGCTCGTGGAGTACGTCGAGCGCGCCTGCCTGGACGACGTCAGCGCCGAGGCCATCCTCGACGGCGGCCACGCCCGCGCCCCGCGGGCTGCCCCTCCCGCCTCCGCCCGCCCTCGGCGGCCCCTGCGAGAGCGAGAGAGTAGGAGAGCGTGAGAGAGAGAGAGAGAGCGGGGAGGGGCGAAGAGGAGGAGGAGGAGGGGGCGCGATGATCGGGGGGACGACGGGGGACGAGGGGGATAACGAGGAGTGGGAGGGCAGGGGGGAAGCAGCGAAGAGCTCTAGAGACGAGGAGGGGGGTGAGGAGGAGGGGGAGGAGGTGGGGGAGGAGGGGGAGCAGAAGGAGCAGAGGAGGAGGAGGAGGAGGAGGAGGAGAAGGAGGAGGAGGAGGAGGAGGAGGAGGAGGAGGAGGAGGAGGAGAGGGAGTAGAGGAATGCGCGGGAGGGGAATTAAGGGGATCAGGAGATGGAGATTTGTTGGTGTTTTCGAAGGCTTCCCGATATCTCTGGAGATTCCCAGGGTGAGGGCATCAGCGTCCGCGCTCAGTGTCTTTTGTCTTCTTATTATTCTTCTTATTCTGTTTTGTCTCTCTCTCTCTCTCTCTCTCTCTATCTTTGATTATTTGTTTTCATCCCTCTCTCTATATTTATCTCTCTGCCTCGATCTATGCCTCTCTCTCTCTCTCTCCCGCTCTCTCTCGCTCTCTCGCTCTCTCGCTCTCTCTGTTTCCTTCTCTCCCACTCTCTCGCGCTATCTCTCTCTCTCTCTCTATCGTGATCTCTCCCTCTCTCTTTCTCTCTCTCTTTGTATGTTCAAGCCCCTGTCTCAGTATATCCGCCTTTCCTCTCGTTCCCTATGTTGTTTCAAGACGCCTGCAGCGAATCACCCCCGCTCTCTGCCTTTCTGGAAATGCCGATGTGACCAAACGTTGAGGGTCAAAACTGGGCCGCGCTATTGAAGTGTGTGTTTCCCCAGCCCTAGTGGGAATGCTCGGTGGAACCATTGGGAAGGAAGAGGGAGGAGGCGGAGAGGGAGGAGAAAGAGTAATCGAAGGAGGAGACCGTGGCCTCTTGGGGCCCTCTTGGGCCTGAAGGTCTCCTGGGACTCTCCCTGGGACTCCTGGGGACAATTTCGGGGCGCCTGAAGGCCCTTCGGGGCTGCCCTAAGGCGCTCTTGGCTAGCCAGACGCCTTCGGAAGCCGTCTTGGGGACATCTCTCGGCCGTCTTGGGGCCCTCTGGGAGCACTTAAGAGCAGTCTTGGAGGGCTCTTGGGCCATCGGGCCGTTCTGGGAGGCTTTGGGGCAGTCTTGAGGCCCTCTTGGCCTGTCTCGGGGCCATTTTGCAGGCCTATTGGGCTTTCTCGGGCCGTCGGAAGCTTCAAGCAATCTTGGCCATATTGGAGGCGAGGCGTAATGTTCTTTGTGTGTCCGATCGGCTGGCGGATTTGGCCGAGACCCCACTGGGAATTTTCTGGAAGCGTTTTTAAAGGGTTATTATTGGGGCGCTTCGGGGCCGTCTTGGAGGCCATCTTGGGCGTCTTGGAGGCCATCTTGGGCGTGTTGGAGGCCTCTTGAGCCGTCTTGGGGCCGTCTTGGAGGCCACTTGGGCCGTCATGGGGCCCTCTTGGGGGCCTCTTGGGCGATCTTGGGAGCCTCTTGGGCCGTCTTGGGCCGTCGGAAAGCCGAAGAGGAGCACATACCAAAATACTTCAAAAACCTACGGAAATCCAATGATTTGGGCCTCGCCGGGCCTTCCTGGAGGACCTCTTGGAGACCTCTTGGGCCGTCTTGGAGGCCTCTTGCTGGCCTTTTGGACCGTCTTAGACCATCTTGAGGTCATCTAGGGCCGTGTTGGGTGCATCTTGGAGCCATCTTAGCCGTCTTTGAGGCCATCTTGGCCGTCTTGGAGCAACTTGGAGGCCATCCTGGGACATTTTGGCCGTCTTGGAGGCCATCTTGGGCCATCTTGGGGCAAGAAAGGCGACGACAGGTGCGTTTTTTCCGGGTGGCCGGCGGGACGGGCCGAAGCCCCAGGGGGAGTTCTTTTGGAAAAAGAACCAACATCAAAAGCCATATCGTCGGGCACGCCGGGCACCCCTTTGATATATCAAAAGGGGGCGACGGATCGAAGACGCCTACGGCGAATCACCGCCGCCCCCTGCCTTTTTGGAAGCGCCTATGTGGCCGAACGTTGAGGCCAGACCTGCCAAGCTATCGGACCACGTGTTCCCCGAATCGGTTTGGAAAGCCTTCGGGGAACACGTGGGCATCTTGAAGGTCATCTTGGCCGTCTTGGAGGCCTCTTGGGCAAGCTTTGGGCGATCTTTGGGGCTTTTTGGGCCGTCTCGGGCCAGCTTCGAGCCAACTTCGGCCATCTTGGTGGGTTCCTGGCACGTCTGAAGCCGTCGGAAGCCGTTTGGGGGGCCTCTATGGGCCGACTTGGGGCCCGCTTGGAATGCTCCAGGGCCGTCTTGGAGGCCATCTTGGGCGTCTGGGAGGCCATCTTGGGCGTGTTGGAGGCCTCTTGGGCCCTCTTGGGGCCCTCTAGGGGCCATCTTGGAGGCCACTTGGGCCATCATGGGGCTCTCTTGGGGGCCTCTTGGGCGATCTTGGGGGCTTCTTGGGCCGTCTTGAGCCGTCGGAGAGCCGAAAAGGCGCAAATGCCAAAATCCTTCAAAAACCAAGGGAAAATCAATGATTTTGGCCTCTTCGGACTCTCCTGGAGGACCTCTTGGAGGCCTCTTGGGCCGTCTGGGAGGCCTCTGGGGGGCCTCTTGGGCCGTCTTGGGCCGTCTTGGACTCTCTTGGGCCGTTTTGGAGGCCGTCTTGGACCATCTCGGGCGGACTTGGAGGCCATCTTGGGCCATCTTCGCGATTTTTTGAGGATGTCCCGAGCGAAACGGCCGTTTTTGGGCATTGACAGATGGGTTTTATGAGATTTACGGGTGGCCGGCGGGACGGGCCGAAGCCCACTGGGGAGTTCTTTTAGAAAAAGAACCAAAACCAAAACCTGAAGGGCACCCCTTTGATATATCAAAAGGGGGCGGCGGATCTAATGCCCTTCGGCCCATCCCACCACCGTGGCTGGGTTGTGGGTCTTTGGCCTCTTGGATGTTCGTCCGGATCTCGTCGAGGCCTCTCGGGGGCCCTCGTAGAGGCAGTTTTGAAGCCTCCAGGGGGCCGTTTTGGGCGTCTTCTGGCGTCTTGGGAGCCTCCCGGGAGCCTCTTCGGGGCCTGTTGGGCCAGCCCTTTGGAGGCTTCTTGAGGCCTCCTGGGAGCTTCTCGGGGCGGAAGACTCGGCTTTTCGGCTCGTCTTCTTGGGGCCCTTCTTGGGGCTGCCTTGGGGCTGTCTTTGGGCCCTCTTGGGCCGTCTTGGGCGCCTCTTGGGCCGTCTTGGGTCCCTCTGGGGCCTTGTGCCTGTCTTGGGGGCCTTGTGCCGTCTTGGGGCGATCTTGGAGACCTCTTGGGTCATTTTGGAGCGTCGGGAAGACGAACAGGCCACACCGCTAAAAAAGTACAACAACTCAAGAGAAATCTATGAGTTTGGCCTCTTGGGGCGTTTTTGGCAAGGCGCTTGGGGCTCTCTTGGGGCTTCTCGCCGGCTTCTTGTGCCTTCTTGGGGCCATCTTGGGCGTCTTGGACAGGTTGTTCGGCGAGTCGTAGCCCTCGTGGACCGTATTGGTGGCTTCTTGGGGCATTCTTGGCCCGTCTTGGGGCATGCTGTGGGCCCGAACAAGTCATGCGGCAAGACGTGACGCGCCCCAGAGGGGCCCCAGTAGATTTGAGAATTTGCGGTCCCCCTAGAAGTTCGTCAGGATTGAAGACTGAGACTCAGGGGGTCAGCAAGGGACCTGGGGACTCAACTTCGTGCCACAGGGCACGGTTACGAAATATCAATGTGTCACATTATATATACACATATGTATAGGTATGTATGTATATATGTATACACGTACAAACACACATACACAAACTGTATATGTATATGTATATGTACATGTACATGTATATGTATATGTATATGTATATATATGTATATGTATATGTATATGTATGTGTATGTGTATATGTATATGTATATGTATATGTATATGTTTATGTATATGTATATGTATATGTATATGTATATGTATATGTATATGTATATGTATATGTATATGTATATGTGTATGTGTATGTGTATGTGTATGTGTATGTATATGTATATGTATATGTATATGTACATGTACATGTACATGTACATGTACATGTACATGTATATGTATACGTGTATGTATATGTGTATGTACATGCATGTGTATGTGTATACGTATGTGTGTAAATATATAATATATATGAATGGTCTCCGGCCAGTGCCGCCGATCCCAGGCGCTCCGGATGCTGGTGGTTGGCACGACGACGACGGCGACGACGACGACGACGATGACCTCGACGCCGACAACGGACGACTTACGACTGACGGGATGCGGGAGGCGGCGGGAGGGAGGAGGGAGGAGTGAGGAGGGAGGAGGGAGGAGGTAGGACGGCGAGGATGGGGAGGAGGCGGAGGAGGAGGAGGAGGAGGAGGGCGAGCAGCAGAAGGAGGAGAAGGAGGAGCAGCAGGAAGAGCAGGATGAGCAGGAGCATGAAGGATGATGATGATGAGAGCGAAATGAGGACGAGGATAAGGACGAGGATTAGGACGACGATGATGATGATGTTGTTGATGTTGATGCTGATGCTGATGCTGATGTTGATGCTGCTGATGATGATCATGCTGATGATGATGGTGATGATGGTGACAATGATAATCATGATGAAGGTGGTGGTGCTGGTGTGAGGAGGAGGAGGAGCAAGGATTTAGCATACAGATGATGATGATGATGATGATGATGATGATGATGATGATGATGATGATGATGATGATGATGATGATGATGATGATGATGCTGACGATTTTGATCTTGATGATGATGAGGAGGAGGAGGAGAAGGATGGGCCGGGACCAGAGCCAGAGCCGGGGCCTGCAGGGCCCAGGGCCGCGCCGTGGTGAGCCGGGGCCAGGACCAGGGCGGGGGCCGAGACTGGAGCTTGCTTCGGGGCCGGGCGCCGGGATCGGCGACGGGGCAACGCCGATACGAAACAAATAAACAAAAAGTATCTATCGGGGCAAGACGTATCTAAAAGTACGCCGATACGCAACGGGGCAAGACGTATCTAAAAATAATAAATGCTCGCCGAACGCGTTCCTCTAGTCGCCAAGTGCCTGCTCGCAAACGTCCAGGAAACCCACGTTCGCCTCGATGTGATGTATCGTAGATCCCTCACGGCGAATCCAGGCCATTTGCGAGTAGTGACTTAGCGAGTAGCGGAAAGCGCCTGCCTAGATGCGTTCAGATGCGATCGCGCCCTGGAGCAGGCGAGAAGCCTATCGTATCTAATCTTCTGCAACGACAACACAATCGATATTTATGTTAGGTGCACCCCCCCGGCCTGCACGGGAGCGCCGCCGTATCTAAGCGCATTCATTTTTCAAGCATATCAAAAAATGAGGACCGGATTTATTTTTTTCCGGAAAGCATATCTATTCGCATACCATTTTCAAATAATGGCATTGCCGCGCCGTATCCATTCGTATCTGATTTTGTCAGAACGGATGCTGTTTGCTGTGCTCTTGGAGCGGACAGGATCTACGATACTGGTCGAAGCAATGAGCAATGGGATGGGGATAGTGGGAAGCCGTAGCGATGAGAAGTGAGGAGACGAGCGACGACGAGAAAGGCGACGAGGAGTAGGATGGATAACATCGATGAAACGAGATTCAGGAGAGAACTGGGAAAGAACAAGGAACCCTAGGAGGGGGAGAGCAAAGAGGAGGAGGAGGCGGAGGACGTGGACGAGGAGGATGCGTCAAATCGAAAGTGAAGGGGGCGGTGCGGGCAAGGCGACGAGAAGATGAGCACCGAGGAGGGTGGATGAGGCGGATCCAAGAGGAGTGGGGAGCGAGAGTGGTCGATCGCGGGCGTGCGCAGAGGACCCGAGGGACTATCGCGATGGCGGTAATAGGGGTGACGAGGAGGAGCATGAGGGTGACCATTGCGGAGGAGTGCCGAGGAGGTTGACGAAAATGGGGGGTAAAACACGGGTCTCTTGAGGGCGAAATTGGGGGAGAGCAGGAGGAGGAGGAGGGGGAGAAATGCGAGGACGAATCAGAGGCGTGATGGGGGAATCTTTATTCCGATGAGGGTGCGAAAGAATCTTAATGTGGAGGCATGAGGAGGAGTAGTCTGGACGATGAGCGCAGGCGAGAGGGGATATGAGGGCGCGCGGCGAGGAGGCAAGAGGAGCGAGGTGGATAGAGTAGGAGGGAGCGTCAGGAGGATAACGTGGAGGAGGGGGAGTCAGGACGGGGATAAAGCATAGCAATGATTGAAGAGAATGGCTCCTCTGCTTCGTCCTCCTCGTCACCGTGATCGTTCGGCTCGCCCGCCGCCCCCCTATTCCATCGATTCGTCATGATTTTCTCCTCATCGTTGTCGTGCTAACTGGCATGTGCATTGTCATCCCTGTTCGTGGTCATTGAGCGGCCTCGGCATGGCAGTGGTATATCGCCGTATCTATTCGTATTTAGTTGTGGTAGACATGTTTTCTAGCGATGGGCGCCGTACTGAACCGTATATGAACAGATCTAAACATATCCATTTGCATCTAAGAATAGCCCCGTATCCATATTAGTAAGGAAGCGCATCTCCCGCATCAAAAAAAATAGAAGTCGCATCTCACGTATCGGTGTTGCACACTGGACCTGCGATGCTTGGAATACTTGGGCTTCCCCAGAAGCTTGCCCGACTTCGAGGCCAGAATCACAGCCTCTCAGTGTCGGGTGGCCCATCTGGAAGCCCTCAGCCAGGGGGGCCTGCAGATTGCTTCACGGGCCCAGGAACTCCGACAGTGGCGCAACCAGTGCGACTCACCGATGCGGCCCGCTATGTGGGCGACCTGGCTGGATCGGGCTTTCGTCTTCCAGCTCGAGGCGTCGGTGGCTGCGGCGGACAGGGCCGGGGCAAGCAGGGCAATGGTTGAGTTCCATCTTTCGGAGCGGTCGCAGTGCCCCTTCACGCAGGCCGTGGATCACCGCGTCCGTCGCGGCTTCCAGCGGTTCGTGAGCAGGGCCGTAGAGCCCGACCGTTCGATCTACACCGTGGGCCGTATGGAGGAACGGCTTCAGCGACGGGCGCTACCAGAGGACTTGCGGCGTCGCGGCGAACGCTCGGCGTCGATGCTCCAGCACTTGGCGCCACTGGCCCCGCCCAGGGTGTGGGCTTCAGTCCTCCGGACACTCTGGAATGGCTGGGCCACCGCCCGCCGGTGGCCCGACGGGCCCATGGCCGGCTCGAGCTGCACCTTCGGTTGCCGTCGCGCAGTGGACAGCATCGAGCATGATGCACATTGTGAGGCCGTCGCTGCTCTCTCGAGGCGCAGGTTTGGGGCTACCGCGGGCCGCTTCGCAGGAGGCGGGGCTAGCTGACTTTCTGTTATTGGATGCAGACCCAGAGCAGCGGTCTCCACGAGATCTCACCGTGCGGGCTCTCCGCACCGCGGCAGTGTATAGAGTGCACAATTGGTGGAGACACGCGACGCGGCGCTCGTCGCGCATGGCGAGAGACGCGCTGCACCAGGCCGCCCGTGACCTTGCGGCTGGCCACGCCGGTGCCGCTCGAGCGCTGGATTCTGCGAGGATATAGCGGACAGGACAGCGGGCATCTCTCGGAGCAGGTCGACGGCATCTTCCGGAGCAGTGCGACGACCACCACGTCGCCGAGCAGCGCCTCAACGGGGACATCCGGTGCAGCTTCTGAGGCGGGCAGTTCAGCGTGCATCTGGCAGTTTTTGTCCCTCTCTCCCTCGTCTCTGCCTCTCCTCCCCTCCCGCCTCCCCCCTGTCCTCGGCTGCGCGGTGTCACCGCGATTTGGCCGGCTGGCTGCGCGGAGAGCCCGTGCAGCGCCCTCCCAGAGTCGCACGGTTCGCGCGTGTGTTGCCCACGCCCCTTGGCGTGGAGGTCAGTCCTTCTCCTTTCTTCCCCGCTGCTGCCGTCGGTCCCGCCGTGTCGTCGTCCGCTTCCCCCCTCCTCCCCCTCTCTCCTCCCCTCCGGGTCGGCTCCTCTCTCGCCTCCTCCTCTTGCCTCCCCCCCATCGGTCGGTCGTCGTGCTGTGCCTTCCGCTTCCTCTCTCCCCGTCTCTGTCTCGCGCTCGTGTGGTTCCAGGTGCCTCGGCACGCTTCGCGCGCACGCGGTTTTCGCGGCGGACGTTCCTGCATTGGTCAACCCCCAGCGGCCGAGGGACCATTTTGAGTGATTTGTTTTTGCCCCTCGTGCGCTCCGATTCCGCGTCGTTTCGTTGTGATATGTGTGTGTGTTTGTGTGTGTGTGTGTGTGCGTGTGTGTGTGTGTGTGTGGGGGGGGGGGGGCAGGATTTGTCCGCCCGCTCGTGCGCGCGCCATCGCAGGACAACGCTCCCGCAGGCCGTTTGTGTGTCCTCCTCCATCCCCCTGGCAGCGTGATGTCACTTTGGCAGTGCCGGCCGGCTGGACGGCGTGTCCGTTCAGGGCCCTCACGGTGTCGCTCGGTGCGAGCGCGCAGTCGTTCCCCCTCCTTTCTTCCTGTCCCTTCGCCCCCTCGCCCTTTTCAATTGGTGGTGCTGGGATGCCCGCCGCTTGCCAGCGCCGTGTGGCGTGCTTGAGGGCCGCTGTTGGCCAACCTCAGGTTTTGTCCTGGGCTTGCCCGCCCGCCTCCCTTGATCGCACCACGCTTTGTGCGCTAGCCACCGATGGGTGGGCTCCCGTCCGCCTCTCGTCTGGTAGATTCTCAACTTCGGTCTACTCACTGGTGTGCGTCATTCGCCCAGTCGTGCCACCATACTTTCGGGTTTGTGCCGCTTGCGCGGGTCAGGCCTGTGGCACATTTCTTTTATAGCGTTGCTGATGTTACTGTTCTTCCCTTGCTCTGTCTCGCCTCCTTCCTCTGGCAGTGTACCGGCCTATCCTGCCGTGAACCGCGGTGCACCGAGTCCGTGACAGCCACAATTCGTGACATTTTCGTTGCGCACTGCCGCTCTTGATGACTTCTCGGGGCGCCCCGGGGTGCACTCGTCGTTTGAATTTTACTTCCGCGTTCCGCTCCGTCCTCCTTTTCCCTCCTCCTCTTCGTCTTGCCCTTCGCTTTGCCTTGGTATTGTGTTTGATTTACGGCAGTGGCCGTTTGGGCCGTGCGGTAGGGGTTGCGACACAATGTTGGCAACTTTGGCCCGATACGCAGTTCGGCTTTCGCGAGTTCCCCGGGTCCGGGGCTATTGCATTTGTTTGCGTTCAGTGCCCTGCGGTCGGCCTTTGTCGCGGTGGGTGTTGAGGATAGTTCCCTTGAGGGGCAGCGGGTTCCTCCTTCTCCTCTCCTTGCTTGCCGAGAAAAAAAAAGGTATCGGTTTTTGAAAGATTCGGCAACGCTTTTACCTTACAGCGAAGACTGATAGGTTTCTAGTAGAGTCAAAAGAGAGCATCATGACGCCCCAGGAGGGTCTGGGCGCCATCCGGGGGAGGATGCCGGGGATTCTTTTTTTAGCAAGCAGTAACGCACTTCGTGGTCTTCGAGTTCCCAGAACTCCATTCCTGGGCATGATTTTGAATGCCCGGGGCCAACTGTGGGCCATTTCGTGTTCTTCGAGCTCCCAGAACTCCACTCCTGGTCATGATTTTGAATGCCCGGAGCCAACTGTAGGCCACTTCGTGGTCTTCGAGTTCCCAGAACTCCATTATTGGGCATGATTTTGAATGCCCGGAGCCAACGGTAGGCCACTTCGTGTTCTTCGAGTTCCCAGAACTCCATTCGTGGTCATGATTTTGAATGCCCGGAGCCAACGGTAGGCCATTTCGTGTTCTTCGAGTTCCCAGAACTCCACTCCTGGGCCACATTTTGAATGCTGAGGCAGGCTGATGCTGCGGCTGAGCCAGGCTGAGGTTGAAGCAGGCTGAGGCTGAAGCCGAGGCTGAAGGCAGACTGAGGCTGAGGCTGAAGCAGGCTGAGGCTGAGGCTGAGGCAGGCTGAGGCTGAGGCTGAGGCAGGCTGGTGCTGAGGCAAGCTGAGGCTGAGGCTGAGGCTGATGCAGGCTGAGGCTGAGGCTGAGGCTGAGGCAGGCTGAGGCTGAGGCTGAGGCAGGCTGATGCTAACTATGGCAGGCTGAGGCTGAGGCTGAGGCTGATGCAGGCTGATGCTGAGGCAGGCGGAGGCTGAGGCCGAGGCTGAAGGCAGACTGAGGCTGCGGCTGAAGCAGGCTGAGGCTGAGGCTGAGGCAGGCTGAGGCTGAGGCTGAGGCAGGCTGATGCTGAGGCAGGCTGAGGCTGAGGCTGAGGCTGATGCAGGCTGAGGCTGAGGCAGGCTGAGGCTGAGGCCGAGGCTGAAGGCAGACTGAGGCTGAGGCTGAAGCAGGCTGAGGCTGAGGCTGAGGCAGGCTGAGGCTGAGGCTGAGGCAGGCTGATGCTGAGGCAGGCTGAGGCTGAGGCTGAGGCTGATGCAGGCTGAGGCTGAGGCAGGCTGAGGCTGAGGCGAGGCTGAGGCCTGAGGCTGAAGGCTGAGGCTGAGGCTGAGGCTGAGGCTGAGGCTGAGGCTGAGGCTGAGGCTGAGGCTGAGGCAGGCTGAGGCTGAGGCAGGCTGATGCTGAGGCAGGCTGAGGCTGAGGCTGAGGCTGATGCAGGCTGAGGCTGAGGCAGGCTGAGGCTGAGGCCGAGGCTGAAGGCAGACTGAGGCTGAGGCTGAAGCAGGCTGAGGCTGAGGCAGGCTGAGGCTGAGGCTGAGGCAGGCTGATGCTGAGGCAGGCTGAGGCTGAGGCTGAGGCTGATGCAGGCTGAGGCTGAGGCAGGCTGAGGCTGAGGCCGAGGCTGAAGGCAGACTGAGGCTGAGGCTGAAGCAGGCTGAGGCTGAGGCTGAGGCAGGCTGAGGCTGAGGCAGGCTGAGGCTGAGGCTGAGGCTAGGCTGAGGCTGAGGCTGAGGCTGAGGCAGGCTGCTGAGGCTGAGGCAGGCTGAGGCTGAGGCTGAGGCTGAGAGGCTGAGGCTGAGGGCTGAGGCTGAGGCTGAGGCAGGCTGAGGCTGAGGCTGAGGCAGGCTGAGGCTGAGGCTGAGGCAGGCTGATGCTGAGGCAGGCTGAGGCTGAGGCTGAGGCTGATGCAGGCTGAGGCTGCAGGCTGAGGCTGAGGCCGAGGCTGAAGGCAGACTGAGGCTGAGGCTGAAGCAGGCTGAGGCTGAGGCTGAGGCAGGCTGAGGCTGAGGCAGGCTGAGGCTGAGGCTGAGGCAGGCTGAGGCTGAGGCTGCGACTGCGACTGCCGTTGCCACTGCGACTGTCATCGCGAATGCGACTACGACTGCGAGAACAGCAGAATTCTACAACTGGATTCTCATCTGAATCTTAAGGGGAATGCTTCCAGATATGCTCCTACACATCGCTGTTAGGCTGCTTTGCCGGGATAATTCTTAAGAAAAAACGTTGTAATTCACAGGTGGTTCAGGGAGGAGTTTTAGATGCCGCGCGGCCCTTCCGAATGCAGCTGCCGCTGGGGAAGTGAGCAACCAAAACAGATGTTTCGATATGTCTTCCAGGAGCCGGGGGCGGGGCCGGGACTGGGGGCCGGGGCCGGGGCCGGGGCCAGGATTGGGGCTGGGACCGGCGCCGGGACCGGGAGCCCGGGCAGAGACCGAGGCCGGAGCGGCGGGGCTGGGGCCGGGCCAGGACCAGGCCGGCCAGGACTGCTGGGGCAACGCTGGGGCCGGGGGCCGGGGCCGGGGCACCGTGGTCGGGACTGGGGCCCGGACCGGGGGCCAGAGCCGGGGCCTGGGGCCCGGGATCGGGACCGGGGCTGGAGCCCCAGCCTGCGACCGGGGCCGGGCCGGGGCCGGGGCCAGGGGAGCGGGGGCTGCGGCGGCCAGGGCCGGGGCCGGGGCCGCGACATGGGCCGGGACGGGGGCCAGGGCCCAGGATCGGGGTCGGGGGCCGGAGGCTGGCATGGGGCCAGGAGCTGGGAGCTTGGGCCGGGACCGGGGCCGGGACCGGGAGCGGGCTGGGGCCCGGGCCATGCAGGATTCAGGCTGGCCGGTGCTGGGTCCGGGACTGGGAGCCAGGACCGGGGGTCGGGGCCGGAGCTGGGGCCAGGGCCGCCAGGGTCGGGGTCGGGGCCGGGGCCGAAGCTGGAACCCGGGCTGGGAGCCGAGCGAAAGCGCTGCAAAGAACGGCCCCCCCCCCGCGCAGTCGGGAGCGTGGGCGATAAATGCTGAACGGGCCCCCCCTTGCAGAGCGGAGCTCAAGCTTCGCTAGCTCACACGCCGGATCGGCGGATATGTGGCAAGGGCCGGTCCTGTGATCTATGTTGGGTTGCTGTGGCGCCAGCACATGGTAAAGCGATGCAATGGTCTGCAGTTTGTGTTCTGTCTTAGCAGGACTGATTCACTCATTCAATCGAATATTGTGGTGAAGATCTTTAAATCAATTCTCAGCGCGCAACCTGCAAGCAAGTCCATGCGCGGAGGTATACACAAATTGTCGCACTGTGCATCGTACACATCTAGTTTCGTTGTAGAGATATACACATTGATGTATATTCTGCGGCCTACTGCCAAAATGATGTTGTGGGAATATGTGTTGTGTTTCTTTTTTTCACGGCCAACATACATAATCGCTTGTGGGCGCGGCGCGGGAGGGAGATGGATCTGGGCCGACGAAGTACCCCGCCCCCCCCAAAAAAAAACACAAACACGGGCAGCACGTTCTGATACACAAAAATCGCTTCGATTGTGCAATAGCTGCGCGGATCGATGGTTGCTCCTTTTCAAGACGCGGCTCTCGCTTGATACCTTCTTGGACTTATAATCAGATTTCTCATTTCGCAGGGGGAAAAATGGACGGCGGTTCTTTTTCAAAACGGGGACTTCGCTTGAATGGCAGCAGACCCAGAAGGAGATCACCTCGCAAGGGGGCGCTTCCGCAGCGGATAGGAATGCCTATAGGTAGCTTTGAGGAGGAGGCTTGGACGAGAGGGTGTACTGCAGCATCTTTGATGCATTCTGGGATCGCTCCGGTCCGCCCCCTCGGGAGGGCCACGCCTACCGAGGTCTACAGGCTGGTGCCGGTGTCCTTCTGCCAGATTTTCCACGCGTCCCCTCGATACGCCACGGCCGCCGCGGGGGGCTTGTCGTTGCCGTCGTTGCCGTCTTTGCAGTCGACGTCGTTGGAGTCGGAGTCGGAGTCGGAGTCGGAGTCGACGTCGCCGTTTTGTTTACCAGCCTGGAACATATCCCTATCCCTAAGCTGGGCATCGCCTCATCACAATGCCAATCTTAGGGATTCCCTTATTTTTTGAGGGCGCATCCCTAAGATTGTCATCGCCTTTTGGCGTGTCAATCTTAGGGATAGGGATAAGTTCGAGGCTGGTAATTTGTGTGTTTCTGCATGCGTTTGGCCCCTTCTGCGCCTCTGCAGAGGCCCACTGCAGGCCTTCGAGGGCCTCCGGAGGCCTCCGGGTGAGAAGGCAGGCGGGGCGAGGAGGGAGGCGGGAGGAGGAGGAGAAGGAGGAGGAAGAGGAGCAGGGTCAGCAGGAGGAGGAGCAGGAGGAGGAGGAGGACGAGGAGGAGGAGCACGAGGAGGAGGTGGTCAACACCTCCTGTGGCCCTGAGCACAGCATGTGTTTGGGATTCTCCAGTCCCCCCGCGAGGATAATAGGTTGCATCACGGTGCCACTCTTTGTCTGAGGCGCGGGGGGTGGAGTGCGCATCGGAGTAAGAAGCTTCGAGGAAAGAGCCAGCCCCCAACCGCCACAGGGTGCAGGGTCAGAGGCCACAGGGTTGCCGGCATGGCCCACGGGACAGCTGTCCGGCCTCCAGGAGCCAGCAGCCCGTGGTGCTGGACCCCTGCCACTGTTCCAGCGGCTGGGCACGGACGGGCGCGCGGCGCACGCGGAGCAGCCCGCTCGTCTGGTAATTGGTAACTGGTAATTGGAGGAGGAGGTGGAGGAGGAGGAGGAGTACCACCAGCAAGTGCAGCAAGCAGTTCAAACAGCGGCGCTCCTCGCTGTGCCTGGAGTGGGTTTGTGAGGGGTCGCGTCCGTGGAGGCGCGGGTCCCTCGTGTTTCTACGCCGTGGGCCCAGAGGCTGAGGAAACGCGGCTCGGGAATGTAGTGCGCTCCTTTTGGGTCCATGGGGGTCGCGAGCAATTGGGAATTCTGAATACGTCTCAGAAGCTGAGCAGCTTTGAGCTTCCGACGCCTAGTCGATGCGTTCAGTAGTAGTCGTGGTAGCCAAATTCGCAGCTTGCCGGCCCTTGCTCAATGTGGACGTCCCCGCTTCATTGGGCGGGCCCTGAGTTTGAAAGGCCGTCCTCGCCTTGCTGTTGCCCACTACCGCGCTCCTCGATCTTGCATACCTCTTGACTATATTCACTTGTGTACTTCGTCGCTTGCGCAGTGATCTAAGACATTGCTCGATGTCCTCTGGTTCGCAATGCGCGTTGGGATCCAGCCTGGTCGTGACGATTTGATGGAGATGCCGCCAGGCAACATGGGATGGGTACGACTTGCTCCATGGTGACAGTCATTAGGAAGAAGTTTCAGCGGAAGCGGCAGTAGCGATCACAGCAAGAGCAGCAGCACCAGTGTCAGGATCGGTTTTCGCAGCAGGAGCAGTAGCAGCGGTAGTGGCGATGTGCCGTCGGGGAGCAGGGAGCAGGCTACAGGATAAGATGGGGAAAGGAGGAGAAGAGGAGGGAGGAGCAAGGAGGCAGGATCGACGAGACCGGCAACGGATGCGCACCCGTGGGACGGATGGCGAGAGAACGGTGGCTGGAGGGAGGGAAGCTAGAAAGGTCGCCGTGCACTCTGTCCACCCGGTGGAGCTGAAGAAGATCGACTCCTCGTGGGCAGCCGCGCTGGAAGGAAGAGGAGGCGGAGGAGGAAGAGGAGGAGGAGGAGGAGGAGGATGGGTAGGAGGAGGAGGAGGAGGAGGAGGAGGAGGAGGAGGAGGAGGAGGAGGAGGAGGAGAAGGGGTTTGCAGTCGCGGCGGCGCTCCACCCAGGTATTATGGGTGGCTCGTCCCGCCGCTAGTACCTGCAAGCAGATTGGAGGCCCCCAAAGGTGTGACACGACTGCCTGGCATTCGAATGATTTGTTGACCATGGCAGCAGCGAGGGTGTGTACTAGCCAAGGGAAGTGCCAAGTGAACGATGACACTAAGGTTAATACAGCGTGTGGGGCCGACTCCAATTTGGATTTGTATATCGAAGTGATGGCACCGACACCAGCACCGCCGCCAACACTAGCACCGACGCAAGATGGCGTCGACGTCCACGTGGGCTGGTTTGGCAGCACTTGCCATGAGTACGATTGTGGCGCCTGTTCACGATGCATGTGGTGCACGAGATCTGGTGGCTTTAGCTCTGGGTGGGACTCCTGGTGGGGTACATTCGAAAATGTTTCAAACAAAGGGCACGACGCCGCGACAGCGTGCTGCGCTTGTGGCACAGCGCCGCCGCCGACGCAGGCTCCACCACCTACACTGGTTTGCGTCGACGCCCACGTGGGCTGGTACGAGCACTGGGACTACGATTGTCTTGACTGTTGAGGTAACGCTTGGTGCACGACATCCGGTGGCCATGGATCCTGCTTTGACTGGGGTACGTTTGTGGATTACGCACGGGGTGGGGACGACGCTTCGACAGCGTGCTGCGATGGTGGCGCGGTACCGCCGCCGACGCTGGCTCCACCACCAACGCCAAAGAACCCCTCAGAGGTCGAGAACGAGTCGGCCGTCCCCGCGGACCCCGAGATACTAGGCCCAATCGAGCATGAACGAGAATCGCCATCTTGCGATTGGGGAGCCAACATGATAAGTATAACGCATTCGAACACAAGTGTTGACGATTGCAAGGCGCTGTGCGATGCTGACGTCGACTGCCTGGCATTTGCATACTTAGTTGACCAGGCAGCAGCGAGAGTGTGTATCAGCCGGGGGATTGACATTATTGTTGATACAGCGTGTGGGGCCGACTTCAACCTGGATTTATACGTCAAAGTGATGGCACCGACACCAGCACCGCCGCCAACACTAGCACCGACGCAAGGTTGCGTCGACGTCCACGTGGGCTGGTTTGACAGCACTTGCCATGAGTACGATTGTAGCGCCTGTTCACGATGCATGTGGTGCACGAGATCCAGTGGCTATGGCTCCAGCGTGGACTCCTCGTGGGGTCATTCGAAAATGTTTCAAACAAGGGCATGACGCAACGACAACGTGCTGCGCTTGTGGCGCGGTTCCGCCGCCGACGCCAGCTCCACCACCGACACCAGCTTGCGTCGACGTCCACGTAGGTTGGTACGACTACCGGTAAACGATTGCAGTGACTATTCAGGCAACGCTTGGTGAACGACATCCTGTGTCTATGGATCTGGATGGGACTGGGATGCGCTTGAGGATAACGTATGGGACCGGCACGACGCATCGACAGCGAGCCGCGTTGTGGCGCGGCATACCGCCGCCGAGGTCGGCCGTCCCCGCAGAGAACACCCCCGACGCCCAGAGAACCCTCCGGAGGTCGAGAGGTCGAGTCGGCCGTCCCCGCGGAGGGCACCTCCGAGGTCGAGCATACTTCAGAGGTCGAGACCGCGTGGGCCGTCCCCTCGGAGAACACCTCCGAGGTCGACAACATTCGGAGGTCGAGAACGCGGTGTTGGTTGTTGACCGGTATAACGCGGACGAGATCCTTCCGTCGGGCGTGACTCCGTCCAGCTTCACGAGTTCCTCTGTATACAAAGCTGCTGCAGCGACTGGCTGTTTTCTTCTGTCTGTTTCCGTCCCTTGTATCACCATTACGGGACTTACCGTGGATTCCCGTCGGCTCTCCGCAGCTGTCCGCGTGTTCGTCACAGTCTCTGTGACGACCAGCTTCACGTTGCCGACGCGAGTTTTGCCGAGATCCCGTCCATTACGGTTTAAGGAGTTGCAGTCACTATCAAGGACGAGTAACATGCTATGTTTGATGCTGATTGGCGCGGTGAGTCAGTGATCACCGCTACTCCAGGGATGACCGATGTGGTCACCCTGGCTGTGTTTGCGGTGACGACAACGGCCACCGTGACTACCGAGTATCCCTCCACCCCCGACAATGACACGTTCAAGACTACATTTACGGCGTGGCTTCCATCGTCATGCTTGCTGGAATCAGTTGCTACATCTGACGCTCAATGGGCGCCCGTCTTGCTCGTCGCTTGGAACGCGCGGACAGCGGGGGGAATGATATTCGGGGGGTCCGTTCTGGGGAAGTTGCCACCAAACACACGTCACAGCTAGTTTGATTTGTTTGTTGGCTGGTGACTGGTGTAACTCTCTTTGCGTTAGAAGCAATTGCTGCTGAGTGCAACAGTTGGGTTGCTGCACGTAGCAGCGTAACAAGTCAAAAATATATGTCAGACGTGTTGTTTTCATGTCTGCAGTCGTTTTCTCATGCGCTGGACTATACCAGGTCAGGTAACTGGGCACCTCTGAGAAGGAGGAGAAAGAGGAGGAGGAGGAGGAGGAGGAGGAGGAGGACGAGGAGGAGGAGGAGGGGGGATTAACATTTATGAAGTGGGAACCGCGGTAATTGGAGTATCACTTTCTTGCTTGTGTATGCCTCCGAGACTGTGCGTTGCTAGAGCGCTTGCCGCATCTGGCGGATAATCTATGTAGGTTAAGGAGCGAGCGTGGAGCGCAGTCATCGATCTCGGTATCATCACCCCGGGTTATGAGAGGTTGACCCGGTAAGTGTTTTCAGGCCGGTTCAGTCGTCTACAAGGGGGGGGGTTCGTGGTGGCACGTTCCCGCCGTTATTCTTGTTTCCAGGGGGGTCAATTTCGATCGGACCCCGTCATTTCTCCCAAGCGGGGGGTCTGCCTGCGCGCGATGTGTCCGTTGTCGCGTGTCCAACGAGAGTACCATTATTACCACAGTATTAACCGTACTATTATTTCAGTGCTAGAGTACGACTATTACTACAGTGCTACTACCGTGCGACAGTACTAGCGTGCTAGTACAAACCTAGAGCACTATAACACTGGAGAGCTACTGCACTACTCCTACAGCCATCATTGCAGTATTACCATTAAGTACTACTACTTCTTCTTCTTCTGGACTAGGGTGGTTTAGTGCGACTGCAGTACTTTATACTACGACGACTGCAGTAATCGAGTACCACTACTACTACTACTACTACTACTACTACTACTACTACTACTACTACTACTACTACTACTACTACTACTACTACTACTACTACTACTACTACTACTACTACTACTACTACTACTACTACTACTACTACTACTACTACTACTACTACTACTACTACTACTACTACTACTACTACTACTACTACTACTACTACTACTACTACTACTACTACTACTACTACTACTACTACTACTACTACTACTACTACTACTACTACTACTACTACTACTACTACTACTACTACTACTACTACTCTACTACTACTACTACTACTACTACTACTACTACTACTACTACTACTACTACTACTACTACTACTACTACTACTACTACTACTACTACTACTACTACTACTACTACTACTACTACTACTACTACTACTACTACTACTACTACTACTACTACTACTACTACTACTACTACTACTACTACCACTTCTTCTACTACTACTACTACTACTACTACTACTACTACTACTACTACTATCACTACTACTACTACTACTATTACTACGACCGCATCACTACTACAGTGCTACAGCATCAGGGCACGATTGCCGTACCACTACGGTACTGGAGTACCTACACTAAATCTTTTCAATACTAATCGTCAGAACTAAAGTATTACCATTACGTACATGTTCGTACTGCGATACTTTTTGAACATATTGTAGTAGTGCTCAGTACACAGTACTACTGCACTAGCGTTCACAGTTTCAATTTGTCGGCGAAGTGGAGTGTAATGTTTGATGGTTGGCTGTTATTGCTCGTGAGACCACCCTCGCGCGGCGCCGTCGCAGTCGTTGTCTATCGCTCCAGGGGGGTGAGTTACTTCCGGCCAGTCGTTTCGTTCGTCACGACTGGGGGGGGGCGAGTGTTTCGCGCACATATTTTTGGCGGGACTTCTTTACTAAGCCTCGGTTCGCGGTGGCGCTGGGTTCCAGGACCGCCGCACGACGAGATCCGTATCCGCAATCACGACGCTGTTGTTTCAGAACTTCTGGCAGGACAAAAACTCAAGGATGTGTTGCTGAGGGTGCTTCCTGTCCACTCCCGTTCATGGAAACTTTCGAGGACCTCCATGGGTCTTTGAAGACACCCCGAGGCCTCCGACGACACGCGCGGCCCTGGTTTGGGGAGCAGGCTCAGAAAGCCTTCGGATCCGGAGGACTTCGAAAGCGAGGCAGATGTGTCCGCCCCGCTTTGCTGTCCCGGTAGCGTCGATCTCCGCCCTGCACATCACAGGGGCACAGTGGAGCCAAGACGCTGCTGCGCACCTTATTCACAGAGGCTCCGTGTCGCTGTGTACACAGAGCGTGAGTTAGGGCCTGCTCCTCCAAGCCTCTGGGCAAACTTGTGTCCGAGCCCAAAAGTTAGGCCCTGCTTTCGGGTGTTGCTAGAAGTGCCCCTGGGCCAGGGTGCCCCCAGGATTCTCGGGGTAGCCGAAACGGCCTCCAGAGCACCCCTCGCGAGGCCCAGAGGGCTCCAGGGGCTCCAAAATGGAGCGAAAAGCTGGGGGCACCTTGGGCCAGGGCTACTTCTAGCAACACCCGATGCTTGTCTGCTGCGATCCCTCGGTCCGACGCCTCGACGCCTGAAACAGCTGCGCGGAGGGAGGCCTGCTCGTCCCTCCGGGCGGGGACCCTCTCGCCCGAGCGGCGGGCCCGTGTGGGGCAGTGGTCTCTCCAGGGGAGGCGCTTCCCGCAGGTGAAGAGCAGAAAATCGTTAGCATTGGACAATCGTAGATATTCCAATTCTAATTCTACTCATCATCGTCATCATCGTCATCAGCATCATCAGCATCATCATCATCATCATCATCATCATCATCATCATCATCATCATCATCATCATCATCATCATCATCATCATCATCATCGCTCATCATCGTCATCATCATCATCAGCATCATCATCATCATCATCATCATCATCATCATCATCATCATCATCATCATCATCATCATCATCATCATCATCATCATCATCATCATCATCATCATCATCATCATCATCATCATCATCATCATCATCATCATCATCATCATCATCATCATCATCATCATCATCATCATCATCATCATCATCATCATCATCATCATCATCATCATCATCATCATCATCATCATCATCATCATCATCATCGCTATCATCATCATCATCGTCGTCGTCATCATCATCACCTTCGCCGAGAAAATCGTTGATTATCCCCGCCAGACCCTTTTTTTATCCCCGGGGATTATCATCGGGAGCACAGGGTTAGCGATTTTCTAAACGCGTGGAAAATCGCGGGTATTCAGCAGGTGCCAGCTGCACGCGCTTCAGATCGACGATTCGCTTCAGCCGGCACGTCACAACGCATGCGTGCCGAGCTGGCGTTGGCCAAAACGGTGATTGCGATTCTGCCTCGCATGGATCGCGTCTGGGCGGTAGCCCTTGCGTGCTCGTGCGATTTTGAGACCCTCCAGCCCACAACCTTCAGTCAACACAGATACTAAGGATGAGCAGCTTTCCCAGATTTCTCTTGCATTCTTTCCTTTCGGCCCCATCCTTGGCCACTGTCGTTGGCCGCGCCCCGCTCGAAAAGTGTCTGCACGGCCTTCTAAGGCCCTTGCATCCTTATCGTGCATCCTCACTATCAGTTTTGACTGTAGTGCCATAAAGGGTGAGCGTCGGATCTGTGCAATTACAGAAGTTGTATTAAGATGCTCGCATGGCGAGTCCCATAGGCGGTCTCAAGCTGCATCAAAGTGGTTCAGAGGGTGTCAAACTGCCGCGAGCCCTCGGTTCCCAGCAGATCTCTGGGCGTCCCAGAGGGGCTGAAAGTGCAACGGCAACTTCGGCGCAAACCACAACTGCACGTCTCAACGGGTATCGAGATGTCGAGAAATCTTCGGAGCCAACCGCACCCGCCCGCCTCAAAAAGCGTGTCGAAGTGCCAAGAAGCCCTCGGCGCCAGTCTCATCGGAGCGTCTCAGAGAGGCTCAAAGTCTATCGAAACCCACGGCGCCAACGAGATCCGCTCGCGTCAAAGGGTTTCAAGGTGCCACGAAACCTTCGGCCGCGAGTATCAAGTATTTCAAAATACCAGAAACAAAACAAACTCCTGGCGCCAAGCGCATCCGAAGTCTCAAATAATTTTGAATTGCCACGATGCCCTCGGCGCAAACGGCATCCTCGGACATACCTTTCGGCATGGCACTCCTCCACTGGGCCCACTGTCGCCCTTACGTCACGCCTCGTGCATCTGCCCGAGAATCAGCGAAAGAAACGATTGCACCATCGATTCCGCTCTCCAGCACCGCCCCCAATTTGCCGTCATCGATTCCTGTTCATGTTTTCGCGGCGCTCGACCGCCGCGCGCATCCGGTAGCCTTTGAACTCCCGGTGCAAGTTGCGAGCGGTTGGTGCCGGTGTCCCTGGTCTGCGCAGGGCTGGCCAGAGTTGGACAGAGCTGGTCTGGGCTAAACTTAGGTCGGGCGTGTCCCCCTACAGGCGGATTTTGGGCGAACAAAAACCCAAGCATTTTCGAAACGTATCAAACAATACGACAATAATCGTCCCTGTACAATTTTGTTTGACTATTTTAGAGTTTTCTTCCCCCTGTAGATGGACAGGCCCGACTTACGGCTACGCTGAGCAGGGAAGCGCTGTCCTGAACTGGATTGGGACTGGGGCTGACGTCCGCCAGGCGCCCAGGTGCGCCAGGCGCGTCAGGTTCGCCAAGCGCGACCCACGAAGCCCCAAGAGGGCCGCGCGGGCGGGAGCCAGAGACTAATCTCAAGTCGGGCCTGTCCCTCTACAGGAGGAAGATTCAAAGATAGTCCAGAAATAGTTAGGGATAGTTTTTGTTTGAGTGTTTGTAAAACTATGTTTGAATATTTGTTGAGTATTTTGAATTTTTCTCCCAAAATCCGCCTGTAGGGGGACATGCCCGACCTAAACGACGCCAAGAGGGCCGCGTGGGCGGGAGCCAGAGACTAATCAGAGGCCCCCAGAAGCTAGTGAAAGCATCTCTGCTCGTTGTGCTCGTCGATGTCGTCCTCCGAATCTCGCTGTGTGTGGAAGCGGCCACTTCGATCCACGACCGTGCGCTGGAGCGCTAGCATGCCCAGGTGTGCGAAGGCCAGGGAGGGAGGAAGCACCGCCGCCAGTGCGGGTGCACCCTGGCTGGCGAACGCAGGTGTCCCTGACGAAAGCCTCGGGGTCCCGTCCGGACCCTGGGCCGATCCACAGTGGACGCGGTTGTGCCCGAGTGCCCACGCAAGACTGCAGGCGCGCAGGCAATCAAGCGTGAGACCATGCAAGACTGCAAGTGCCCAGGGCTCACGGTGCCGCTGGAACCCGCATGGAGACGCCGCAGAGACGCGGCCCCGACTCGAGCGTGGAATCCATTTTCAAGCATGTATTTCCGGGTTGTGATTGTAGGGCTGGTGACGTGCGGGGGGGGGGGCCTTGGGACGGGAGGTCATTTTGTGCGTCGCGGGCAAACAAATAATCCCCAACGGCCGTGTCGTTAGGGTGGACCGGGCGTTTCGCTTGAGATCTTCTCACCGTTTACGATCTTGCAGCTTGAGGTTCCCAACAATTTCACGAATGGACGGCGGTTGGTTTTCAAAACGGGGCTCTCGTTTTGGCAAAGATTTTCAAAAAAGGGGAGTCGCCGTGGCGCCGTCCAACGTTACGCGGGTGGAGGGCGGTTCGTTTTCAAAACTGGGCTCCTCGCTTGAGGTCCCCAAACATGTTTGAAACGAAGAGTGCGATATGTTTGGTGCGGTGTGGTGTGGTGTGGTGTGGTGTGGTGTGGTGTGGTGTGGTGTGGTGTGGTGTGGTGTGGTGTGGTGTGGTGTGGTGTGGTGTGTGTGTGGTGTGGTGTGGTGTGGTGTGGTGTGTGTGTGTGGGTGGGTGGGGGGGGGGCGGGTGCGTTCATCAAAGGGGCCAAGCGCCTGAGAATCCGTTACAGGGCCAGGAAGCCACAGCTGTGCGAAGTCATGCGTTGTGAGGAGGGCCGTCCCTGCTCGGAGTGGGGCCGTCGCTGGCCGCTCGCCGCGCCCCGCGCAGTTCGGAGGGCGGTCGGCGGTCCTCCTCGAGCGGAGCTCGCGCCGGAAGGGCGGGCACACGGAGCGCGTGCTCTTCGGGGCCCCCCCCTCGCGGAGTGGAGACGAGTGCCCGTGCCCTGTGAGGAGTGGATTTGGGGCGGGAGGGTGCTCCACGGCGTCGTTGACACTTCGTTGGTCTGATCTGGTCTCCCTCCTCCTCCTCCTCCTCCTCCTCCTCCTCCTCGTTCTCCTCCTCCTCCTCCCTGGCCGTCGTGCCCGTGCTCCTCTTTCCTCCCCGCCCCCTCTTCCCCTCCTTGGCTCAGCGATGTCATCTATCATTCCTCCACGAGCGCATTAGCAGCCTCAGGGCTGCCACAGTGCACAACGTGTGGAGCAGAGCGCCGAGGAGACGCTGAGCCCGAGCCATCCGCCAGTCAGTCCGTCTTCCACTCCCTCCTCCAACCCCCGCCCCTCCTCCTCTTGCCCTCTGTCCCCCCTCTCCTCCCCACAATCTTCGCCCCCCTGACTCCCGGCAGTCGTCCGGGATTGCGTTTCCCATAATAAAAAATTATGGGAAGCGCAATTGTGGCTCATTGAGTGCTGCTTTGTTGGGGAAAACTGCGCTGCGCTTCCCATAATCCGCAGGGCGACTCCCCCCTCCCCTCCCCTCCCCTCCCCTCCCGCTCCGCAGCCGCCGTGGCTCCGGAGGGGAGTCCTCGCCGCGGGAGGCGCGCCTGCGCGCACATGGTGCCCGAGGGGGGCGGCGGCGGGGCGCGGGCGGCGGACCCCGGCGTGGAGGTGGCGAACGGGCACGCCGCCCAGGCGGCTCCCTCTCTCTTCCCCCCCCCCGCCCGCCCCCCGCTTCCTTGAGCGCTCGGGGCGGGGGGGGGGGCTCCTTCCCTGGCGAAGGGGGCTCCAGAGAGGCAGAACGAGACACGGGCCGGGAGGCCCGCTTTGGGGGAGCTCATCCTTCTCGAGGCGCCCTTTCCTCCTCCTCCTCCTCCTCCTCCTCCTCCTCCTCCTCCCTCCTCCTCCTCTCCTCTCTCCTGCTCCTCTTCCTCCTCCTCCTCCTCCTCCTTCTCTTCTCCTCCTCCTCCTCCTCCTCCTCCTCCTCCTCCTCCTCTCGCGCTTTCTGTGTGCGTCCGCGCGCACAGCAGTTGCCAGCAGATTCTGGAGGCCGCGGTCTCGCCCACCTGGTCCGCGCCAGGCCCAGGCGGTTGTCCGCAGCAGCGACATCTGCTACTACAACTTGGCATCGCTCGGACGTGTGTATTTTTCCTTCGGCGAGGACCATCGAGGACCATCCTTGATCATTCGGCGAAAAAACCACGCACGAAACCGAAAAAAGCACAGGGAATGGACGTCCGAGCGATGGCCAGATAATGAGATGTAAAAATATGGTTTCCGATGTTTCTCTCATGTTCTCCTCTTCTCCCTCATTACCATGGTTTCCCTCCGTCTGTCTCCTGCTACTCGTCTTCTCCCCTCTGCTCTAAGAGACCTCTCCAGAGACCCCTGGATAATGCCCGAGCTCTTCGCCCCCAGGTGCAACCCGAGACCTCCAGAGCATGGGGGGCTTCTGGAGGGTCTCCGCGGACCTCAGGAGACTCCCGGGGACCTCTGGGCCGGGCGCCGAGTAATGGGGTGTGCGATGGAGGGGGGGAGGAGGAGGAAAGGCATACCTCTTGAGCCCTACAGGGGGCCCCGATGGGGCCCCCCCTGGGGCCCAAGAGGGGCACAAAGGGTGCGCGCCTTCTCCCCCCCCCCCCCCCGTGCCCTCGCGCGGGGCCCCCCGCGGGGAGGCCCGCCTCGGGCCCGGGGCCACTGGGCGGCCCGGGACGACGCGAGTCCATCCTGGGGGTCGCCTCAGTTGTCGGGGGCGGAAAAGAGGGGGGTGATGACTAGGGGGGGTGGATATCATGGCGTGGGCCATGATATCTCCCCAGATTTCGCTGCGCCTCTTCTTATTTCATGACGTCCCTGGCCCCCCCGCGGGGCCGCGCACATGCCGCCGGTCATGATTTGCACCCCCCCCTCTTGGACACCCCCCTCTTGGGATAGACCTTGTTGTACGGCGAGTGCCGCGGAGACATAATTATACTCCCCTATTGGTGGAGCCCCAGTCCGTCAATAAGGCGTCGAGCAAATAATCAGTTTCGAGCCACTGGGGGGGCTCTGAATACCTATAACCTGTAGGGTTAGAGCCATCGGCGACACGCAAGAGCGACCCTTCGCGGAGTGACCTTTGGTGAGCGGCCGTCGAGGGGCGCGGGGGGGTGGGGCCAGTATCGAGCTCGCAGGCCGCTGCTGTCGCATCGCGCGCAGCAATCCGCAAGCCGCGCATCAGAGGTCACTCCTGCCTAGGGCCACTCGTGTACTCGGCCACGCGCAGGGGGGGGCAGGGGGAGGCGGGAAGGCTTCTCAGAGACACCCCTGCTTCTTAGAAGGCGCGGGCCTTGTCTGCAGATGTAAGGCGGGCGCCTTCTAAGAAGCAGCCTTCTTCTCAGAAGCCTTCCCCGTCTCCCTACCCCCTTGTGCGCGCCGCCAGCGTGCGTGTAGCCGACAGATTCTGGATGGGGACCATGTCACGGAAAATTCGCGGCGCCGGATGATTGGGGGCACGCAGTAGCAGTCACCGGCAGGCTCGTGCCGCCTCGGCGCGTGTGACAGCGCCGACGCGGGTCATTCAAGATGGAGTGCCTTTGGCAGCCTTTCCTCCTCCTTCTCCTCGCCATCCTCCTTCTCGCTCTCCTCTTCCTCATCCTTCTCGCCCTCCTCCTCCTCCTCGCCCTAATTCCTCCTCCTCCTCCGCCTCCTCGCCCTCCTTCTCATTATCCTCCTCATATCTGGGACCGTTATGTCCAATGTTTCGTACATTGAGTTCAGTAGTGAAGCAGATCTTCATCATGTCTTCGAGCGTTGCAATAATGCAATTGTGAAGTCAGTTGCGGAAGTTGTAGAAGTGCGTAGAATTAAAAAGAAATTCAATAAACACAGAGATTGGGCCCTTTTGAAAGCCAGCGATATTCAAAGACTGCTGCGCCAGGCAAGACTGCCCAATTAGATTTTAAGAATCGCATTTTGAAGGGTGCCGAAGCCAAGGCGTCTGAGCAATCCAGCACTGATTTCGAGGGAGTGTTTTTGCATCCTTTCTCGAGTCTGTCTCTTGAATGGAGGTGTTGGGGGGCTGCTTTCGAGTTTCACACTATTGTCCTACTTCTCCGACCTGCGCCCTCCGCAATGCGGATTGAGCGGCCCCCGGGTCCCGTTATATTTTCCCGTCTCCGTCGTCGTGGCCCAAGATCTGCGGCATCTTTGCAGAAGCGTTCTCGTAGAGCAAGGCTGATCTTCTCTGCTTTTTCACCCGGTGAAGCCGGCAGTGCAACGCAGCTGATGTCTTCTATTCTGTCCGGTGGAGCCGGTTACCTCTCCCATTTGGCGGAGCCAGTAGTGCAGTGCAGCTTACCTCTGCCATCGGGTCCGGCGGGGCCGACAATGCAACGCAGCTTATCTTTGCCAGCTCGTCCGGCAGAGCCAGCAGTGCAGCACAGCTTACCTCTGTCACCTCGTCCGGGGGAGCCGGTAGTGCAGCGCAGCTTGCCTCTGCAATCTCGTCTGGCGGCCCTGCTTCTGTGGCTCGACCGCTGTCTGTGTCTAACCTGTGCGGTGTTGATTTCTTTCAGAAAAGGATCACGCCCTATTTTCCTCAGAATTCGCCTCCCGGCAGGGGTCCGCGTGAATCCGGATCCTTCCTGTCGATCGGCTGTTTCACAGCATCTCGCCGTTTTGCATATTGACATCGATGGTAGTCGTCGCGGCGAGTTCGAGGCCCGTCTGCGATTGCTTCCCGCTCTTCCTGCATTTATTCTGCTTAACAAAACGAAGTTTGATCAGTCTTGTCCTGTACCGTGCATGACTGGGTAACTATTCCATTGTTGACCGACAAGATAGGAACGCTCACAGTGGCAGCGTGTCGATGCTTGCGATGAATAGTTTCGTAGGTATAGTTTCTCCCCTCCATCGTTCTTCCCAGGCCGAAATCTTGTGGACATTGTTTCATTCTCAGCGTGGTCCGGTCTTGATTGCTTGTTAGTATCGCCCGCCGCACTTCTTCGAAGTGGCAACGATTGATTTGTTTTCGGCGGAGTGGCGCCAACATTCGAGCTTTGCAATCGGAGCTGTTGTGGTCTGAGACCTGAACCTTCATCATATACATTGGTTGCGTTTTCTAGACACACTCGTCTGGAAGGCATTGCCATGCACAATTGGTGTTCGTTCTACGGTTTCAAAGACTGCGTTCGTAGTCTTACTCGGGGGGCGAATTTCTTTGATCTGGTTTTAACGGATCTTTCCGAGCAGGTGCATTGCGTAGTTCTTCCCCAAATCGCCGACCATTCCCTTGTTCTGTGTTCTTTGTCCTTCCCTCCTCTTCTCCCCCTCCCATTCGGAGCGTCGTGGCTGGAAGTATTCAAAAGTTTCTTGGTCTTCCCTCCGGCGACATTTTCGCCAGACAGATTGGAGTGGAATTTGTCAAATGCACCCTAATGATGCCGCTCATTTTCTGTCCACTGAAATTTTGAATGCCACGCATATTTTTCCCGACCTAGGCTCTGCCAAGAAGGGTTCTTACTCGCTTGGCTTAAAGGGGCCAGGCAGTGCAAACCGTCCCGGGCGGTTCCCCCAGTCTCCTGGGAGCCAAGCAAAAACAACAGCAAAGGTAAAAGCAAACGCGCGGTTCCCCCAGTTGCGCTCCCTGGGTGCCAAGCAAAAGCAAAAGCAAAGGCAAAAGTGAAGGCAACAGCGAAGGCAAAGCAAAAGCATAGCGTAGCACAGCATAGCACAGCATAGCATAGCATAGCATAGCGCAGCATAGCGTAGCGCAGCATAACATAGCATAACATTGCATAGCCTATCCTAGCCTAGCCCAGCATAGCATTGCGCAGCATAGCATAGCATAGCATAGCATAGCATAGCATAGCATAGCATAGCATAGCATACAATAGGGCAGCACAGCATCCACTATTGCTGCTGCTATATATGGATAGTGAATGAATATATATATATATATATATATATGTACTTATCTGTCACGGCGTCGGAAGGGGAGCCAGTCACTGCGATTTGTGTACTACTGGTTATTCGACACAGTCCCTGCGCGCCAAGAGTGGCTCGGGCGATTCCACGACAGCGGGGAGGTTGTGGTCACACCACTCGGGTGAAACCGCATATTCCAGCAGCGATGATGCCCACCGAAACAATGCTGAACAGCTTGTTGCACCGATCTGGGAGTTGCTGCTGCTGTACAGTTTCGTAGGAACGTTCGGTGTAGCAAGTGTTGCACAACCTTGCTCAATGCCAAGTCGTGCGGTGTAGGCCGGATCCTGAGCATTCTCAAGCACACCCGGTGAGCGAATGCCAAAACATGCGTGTGTGTGTGTGTCTGTGCGCAGGCAAAGCAAAAACAAAACCAATCAACAACAAAAACAAAAACAGTTTATTCAGGTGTGGATGTAGATGTAGCTGTAGGTGTAGATGTAGATGTAGGTCTAGATGTAGATGTAGGTGTCGATGTAGATGTAGGTGTAGATATATATGTAGATGTAAAGAATTCCCAGTGCCCCGCCCTCATCTCCGCGCCTGCTTGCTTTTGCTGCTGTTTCGGGGGCTTGCTGCCTGATTCTGCTGCTGCTTCACTTGCGGCGTGGCGTCGGCGGTTCTGGCGCTACTACTATTACTGCTACTACTACTCCTACTCCGACTACTATTACTACTACTACTACTACTGTTACTACTACTACTACTACTACTACTACTACTACTACTACTACTACTACTACTACTACTACTACTACTACTACTACTACTACTACTACTACTACTACTACTACTACTACTACTACTACTACTACTACTACTACTACTACTACTACTACCACTACTACTACCACTACTACTACTACTACTACTACTATTACTACTATACTACTACTACTACTACTACTACTACTACTACTACTACTACTACTATTACTACTACTACTACTACTACTACTACTACTACTACTACGACTACTACTACTACTACTACTACTACTACTACTACTACTACTACTACTACTACTACTACTACTACTACTACTACTACTACTACTACTGCTATTACTACCGCTACTGCTGCAACTACGACGGTAAGGAAAAGGAGCAGGACGGCGTTTACCGCTCCTACTAATGTTGCTGTCCTAGAGGCTCCAACTCCTAGGTAGGGTCGCACTGGGATAATTGTTGACCAATTGCAGCGCTCAGATTGTCATTGTCCCACCCTTGGCTCACGCCATAGTGTGTGGAAAAAGTGCTGCTGAAATATGAGGCCGAAGGTGCGTCTGAGTTCCCATTCGCAGTCCGAGTTTGCAGTCAAGCTTTGTTGGGCGCTTTCAACAATCATGGGATGCGTGCCCGTGAAAATCTTCGGTCTGGCAGCAAAGGCTGGTGGAAGCTGTCCCCGAAACTCATGTGTAAAGTCGCGAAAGTTGTTTCGCCGCCTCTTCGCGGACCACACGGCGCTTGGTTGACTCAGCCCGCTGACAAAACCAATGAATTTACACGATCTATTGAAATCACGTGGCAGAGTCCAGTTTTATGTGTGAATTTGTGCTCCAGTCTCCCTTGCCCTGCCGGTCTCCCCCCTCTTCGCATCCGCCCCGCTTCGGAATTCAAGATTTTAGCACTGATAGTGGCACTGGGCCTGACATGATTCCAGCTCGCGTATTGAAGTTCTGTTTTCAAGAACTGTCTCCCCCCATTGCCCCCCTAGCTCGGCGCATATTCTTGCGTGGCGAGTGGCCGCGTGTCTGCGCGATCAACTGGTTCATCCTCTTTTAAAAGAGGCTTCAAGGCATGTCGCCGGCAACCACAGGGGGATTCACTTGACATCTCAAATTTCTAAGGTCGTGGAGCGAATGATTGCGTCTCTCTTTGTTTTTCGGTTGGTCCGGGAACTGCGGTTTGGCAACTTTCAATTTGCGTGCACACCCGGCAGAGGATCGCGGGACGCGATCCTATTCTTGATGTTAAGTGACAGCGCTCAGCGGCGGTAAACTTATAGCAGCGTACACTTCCGATGCTTCAGGGGCATTTGACAGAGTGTCAGCCACGCGCCTTGCGTCAAAGTTGGAAGCGTCAGGTTTCCGTTCTCTTTTGTTTGTTGCTGCGAAGAGCGAAGGCGAATCCAAACCGTGAGTAGCTTTTCGCTTAACCGTGAATGGTTTTTCGCTTAACCGTGAGTGATTGAGCGCACGCTGTGAGTGCACGCTGTGTTGAGTGTGCGCTGTGAGCCCGCGCTGTGAATGCACGGTGTGTTCAGCCCACGCTGTGAGTGCACGCTGTGTTGAGCCCACGCTGTGTTGAGCCCACGCTGTGAGCCCACGCTGTGAGCCCACGCTGTGAGCCCATGCTATGAGCCTACGCTGTGAGCCCACGGTGTGAGCACACGTTGTGAGCCCACGCTGGGAGCCCACGCAACACACCACACGCAACACACCGCACACGCAACACAACACACGCCCAACACACCACACGCAACAAACCACACGCAACACACCACACGCGACACACCACACGCAACACACCACAAGCAACACACCACACGTAACACACCACATGCAACACACCGCACACGCAACACAACACACGCGCAACACACCACACCCAACACTCCGCACGCAACACACCACACACAACATTCCGACACCACACGCAACGCACCACACGCAACGCACCACACGCAACACACCACACGCAACACACCACACGCCAAACACACACACACACACGACACGCAACCTCCCGCGCGCAGCACACCACACGCAACACACCTCACACGCAACACAACGCACGCCACACACGACACGCAACACACCACACGCCACACACGACACTCAGCACACCACACGCGACACACCACAGGCAACACACCACACACACCACACACACACACTTCACGCAACACACCACACGCAACACGCCACACGCACACACGACACGCAACATACCGCACGCAAGACTCCACACGCAACACACCACACGCAACACACACGCAACACACCACCCGCAACACACCACCCGCAACACACGACACACAACAAACCACACGCCACACACACCACACCGCACACCGCACACGCAACACACCACACACACACACCACCCACCACCACCCACCACAGACCACCCACCACGCACCACACAGCACCCACCACGCATCACACACCACACACCACACACCATACACCACACACTGCCCACCGCACACCGCACACCGCACGGCACACACCGCGCAGCACCCACCACGCCCACACGCACACACACACACACACCCCACCACCCCACCACCACAACCACCACCACCGCCAAATATCCCGCCACAACCAACGCCACCACCACCACCACCACCACCACCACTACAATCACCGCCACCACCACTCCCACCACCACCACCACCACCACACACAAACGCACGCACACACACCACAGAGGAAATCACTCTCGGACCGCGCGGAGAAATCCAGCGCGTGAGCAATTCGAGACTCCGTCGGGCCCACAGCGTGCACTCACAGCGTGCGCTCACGGTCTTTCTCACCGGGTGGCGCGCAGCGTGCGCTCACAGCGTGCACTCACAGCGTGCACTCACAGCGTGCACTCACAGCGTGATTGGCCCACGCTGCTGTGCGTGCCCGCCGTGGTGAGCCCACGCTGTGAGCCCACGCTGTGAGCCCACGCTCTGAGTCCGCGCTGTGAGCCCACGCTGTGAGCCCACGCTGCGAGCCCACGCTGTGTGAGCCCACGCTGTGAGCCCACGGTGTGAGCCCACGCTGTGAGCCCACGCTGAGAGCCCACGCTGTGAGCCCACGCTGTGGGCCCACGCTGTGAGTGCACGCTGTGAGCGCACGCTGCGAGCGCAAGCTGTGCGAGCGCGCTCATCAGCTCAGCGAGCCCTCGACGCCGCGTGCACTCACAGCGTGCGCTCACCGCAGCGTGCACTCACAGCGTGCACTCACAGCGTGCGCTCACCACAGCGTGCACTCACAGCGTACGCTCACAGCGTGTACTCATCACTGCGTGGGCTCACAGCGTGCACTCACAGCGTGCGCTCACCACAGCGTGCACTTACAGCGTGCACTCACAGCCTGCACTCAATCACTCACGGTTAAGCGCAAAGCTCCTCACGGTTAGGATCTACTCTCGTGAAGGCACGGCGACAGTTTTCGTTCTCTAGGTGTGGCGTTCGATTGCAAGCTTCTCATGAACGATACAAACACAGAGTGTGCGTGCGAAGCCGGATGGCGCCCTCGTTCTATATTACAGTGCTGTCGGTAATATAGCGTTCGGGAGTTGATCGCTTTGCACAAACGCCACATTCTGTCTCATATTGAATACCGGACGGCTGCTATAAGCCATTCCTCGTCCACCGCCTTTTCGGTATCATATTATGTGCAGTGCCGCTTCTTGCGCGCCCTGGACGTATCCGACGCGACGGCTTTGTTGGGACGCAGTCTTGCTCCCTTTGCTGTTCGTCGTAACATCGCCGTACTTGTTTTCATTCACCGCAGTGAGATTGGGCAGGGCACATCCATGTTCTCCGATGTTTTCCGCCCTTCTCCTTCTTCCGCTCCTATTCGTTCTGCCTGGTCTCGTTCTTCCCACCGACTCCCACGACAGGCAGCGTCGCGATCCGTGCGGCGATGCGACCCCAGATTATGCCTTCCGGTCTCCCCTTGGGGGCGTTCGCTTGCGCACAACGTCCTTCCAGATATTATCGTCGGACAGCCGTCTGTTCATGAGTGTCAACCGTGTCTTCAATCGTTTCTCTGCTCTCGCGTCGTCGCCGGTGACGCCCGATCGCAAGACCTGGTGTCTTGGCGCCAACACTTCGCTTTCCATCCCCTCCAGCACCGTCGCGCTTCGCTCCAGCAACATCGCGCCGGGGCGCCGGTGTAAGGTGGACCCTCTCCTCTCCTCTCCTCTCCTCTCCTCTCCTCTCCTCTCCCCTCCCTTCAACTAGACGTAAGAGTGACCTTTCGCCGGAGTGACCTTTGATGCGGGCACAGATGGGCCCGCAGATGGCTGAAAACGAAGCGGTAGCAGCGGTTTGCGCGCCCAGGTTTGGTCTCCCCGCGGCCCCCAAAAAGCCGCGCACCAAAGGTCACTCTTGCCCAGGGTCACTCTTTGCCCTTCGCCTTCGCCCCCTCTTCCCTCTCCCCGTCGCCCCCTCTTCGCTTCCCCCGTCGCCTTCGCCCCTCTTCCCCCCCTCCCTCTCCTCTCCCTTCCCCTCCCTCTCCTCTCCTCTCCTCGCCCTTCCCCCGCCCTCCCCCTCCCTCTCCCCTCCCCTTCGTCCGCTCTTCCCTCTCCTCCTCTCGCGGGCCTGCGAGTGCCGATCCTCCGCCGGGGAGCGCCCAGGAGTGGCCTCCGGAGGCCCTCGGCCTGGCAGCTTTTTTGGCTGTGCGTCTCCTTCCGCGCGTCGATGTTGGCGCTGTGCCGCTCTGGGAAGAGGAGGAGGAGGAGGAGGAGGAGGAGGAGGAGGAGGAGGAGGAGGAGAAGGAGGAGGCGGAGGCGGAGGAGGAGGAGGAGGAGGAGGAGGAGGAGCAGGAGAGGCACGTGGGTAGGGGGCCGCATGCGAACCCTACCCCAAACCCCCCACGATTTCTGGAGGGTGGGTGGGGTTCCCTTCGCTCGGGAGCTCCCGAACGAGGTGAACCCCGCCCTCCCTCTCAGAAGTCGTGGGGGGTAGGGGTAGGGCTCGCATGTGGCCCTCTGTTGGCAGCCGTTGCTCGCCCGTCTTTGAAGCGACTCGTGGTGAGTCCCTGCGCCCGAGGCTTTCAACACATAGGGAAAACTACCCCTGGGCGCGCCCAGCAGCGGAGCGGACCTCTCCGAACGGCCGAGCGGCCGGCGCAGCGGCAGGAACCAGCACGGCCCACACCGCCACGGCAGGAGCCTGCCGCAGCCCCAGATGCCTGGCGGCGTGAGTTGTTTCGATCCGCGGCAGGAAGAGCTCGAGTTTCCGAAAAGGTGGTTGGGGCGTTGGTGGTTGAGCCAGTGTGCAAATATGAAACCAGCGCCCCCAGCTGCCATCTCGTGATCCGAAGCAGTCCGCAGTTGCCTCGCTTCGCGAGTCCAGGGCTTCTGCGTCGGGCCCGGCGGTCGGTGCGAGGCTGTGCTTCGCGAGTTCCCTGTCCTTCCTCCCCCCTCTGACAGAAAATTAGATTGCGAAAAGCAAGCAATACCATTCCCAAGTGAAGGTCGGCGGGACGGGGGTCTTGCCTGGACCACCTGCATCATTGATCAACCACTATGAAAATACGGAATGCTTGTTAGGCTTGTTAGGGTAGTTTCTAGCTGCGGAAGCGGACAGCAGTAACAACCATCGCATTAACCACCAAGCTGTTCATTCCAAAAGAGGTCTGGACCCCTTCCCTGGGGAAAGATTTTCGTCCCAGTGGTCCCGGTCCGGGTTCAAGTAACGGGCCCCTGAGGCCGAGATCGAGGAGAAGCACCGAATTTCAAAATTAAGCAAACAACATGTCGAAGATTTGGGGTGGTGGCTGGCCTCGACACGCCCCCCTCCGTGTGCTCCTGGATGGGGCCAAGAACCTGGTGCGCCTCCGACGGCACCACCCCCCGCCCCAGGTTGCCCGGGAAGGCATGCGAGCAGCTCGGAGTGCCTTCGAGGGCTTGGGCTGCGCGCGAGAGTGTTCCTTCGCCAGAGTGACCTAGTGCGGGCCCACGGGGGTCCCCCGCAGCACTGGCCCGCGCGCTTGTGATCTGGCGCCCCCCGCGGGCCCGAGAGCGGCGCACCAAAGGTCAAGCCTGCCCAGCGTCCCTCTTGCCTGTGGGCGAGGGCTGTGTGTGTGTGTGCTGCCCTCGGCCGTGCCGCCCAGGTCCATGGCGGCTGCGTGGAATGCGTGCCGACCCAGGACAAGGGCCGCGTCCTGGTCGCCCAGCGCGCGTTCCAGCAGGGCCAGGTGATCTTCTCGGAGCAGCCGCTGCTGACGGTCGCGGCAGACGCCCAGGACGAGGCATTCGTGGCGCTGAGGCGGCTGTGTGATGGACGCGGTTGGGACTTCGAGCCCTTGTGGTACTGGGCCGCCCTGAGGTCCCTGACGGAAGACCAGTTGTCAGGCGGCCCCCTGGCGCGTGCGCCACCGCTGGCTCCTGAGAAGCAGGAGAAGCTGCTGATACTGCACCAGGGCGAGAGAAACGGTGTCAGCGCGGCCTGCGCCGCGATCGGCAAGCAGTTCGCCCCGCGAGCAGAGGCCATCTTGCTCGAGCGGGTGCTGCAGGTGTGGGTGCACAATGCGTTCGACTACTCGGACGACCCACCCGGCTACGCCACGTACTTCCTGCCGTCGTTCATGTCGCACTCGTGTTGGCCGAACGCCTTTTGGCATTACGGCGCTGGCGGCAAGAACAGCTACGTACTGCGGGCCCGGCGAAACATCGCCAAGGGCGAGGAGATCACCGTGTCATACCTGGACGAGTCGTTGTTGCTGGCCTGCGCCCCGGAGCGGCGCTGGGACCTCTGGGAGTCGAAGCTCTTCTGGTGCGCGTGCGAGCGGTGCTGCGGAGGCGTCGATCGTAGCAGGGGCCTGACCTGCCCCGTGTGCCGCTCGGGCTCCGTCTTTGCAAGCCCAGGCGGGCCCAGCAGGCTTCGCGGGTGAAGAGCATATTCGCATCCGCGGCCCCGCGGGCCAGGCCCTTGGGCCACGCCCCCGCGGATACCGAGCGTGTTTTCGCGGATGCCCCACGCGGGGCGTGTCCGAGCGACCGCCTATCCGCTGGATCGCGGCCCAGAATCCAGACCGCAAGGGCGCGGATACGGATAGGTTCGCCGCTCGTAAAGGCTGGCCAGCGGCACGCTGGGACCCGGAGCGCTGGTCGGGGCGGCCTGCGGCGCCTGCGGCTGCGAGCTGACACTGGAGCAGGCGATCTCGCTCAGCGGGCACGAGGCTCAGCATCGTTTATCCGACCCCCATGCCCATCCCCATCCCCATCCCCTTCGAGACCCCCACCAAATTACCCCCCCGTTGGGGATACACCCCTCGAAACCCGAAGGGAACGACCTGTATCCCCATCTGGGGGGGTAAATCGGCCAGTGGGGCCCAGGCCACGCCGCTGGGGATGAGCATCGGTTAAACGATACCCAGAGGCCTCCCTGAAGGGCATCCTAGACGGCTGGCAGGAGGACGGGGCCCCGTCGGAGATCGAGGCGCAGCAGGTCGAGGAGCTCGTGGAGGCCTGCTTCCCGCAGCACTTCCTGGGCGACAGGGCCCGGGGCAGGCTGGCCAGGCTGCACCGGCTGGCGGGCAGGCGCGACGAGCAGGTGCGGCTCCTGGAGGCGCGTGCCGCCTTCCTGGCCGCCGCCTACCCTGGCCTCAGCGCGGCGCGCGGCTGGATGCTGGAGTCCCTGGGCGACGCGCTGATGATGCGGGCCGCGCGCGGGGGCGCGCCAGACACGGAGGGCGGAGACGACAGCCTGCGCCGCGGGCTGCGGGCCTACATGGAGGCGTCGCGCATCCTGGAGCTCATGTTCGGGGAGGACCACGAGTACTCCGATGGGCTGCTCACGAAGGTGGCGTACGCCAACGCGCAACTGCAGCTGCTGTCGATCCCCCTCCTCCTCCCAGGGCGCGCCGCGGGCGCACTCGAGGGCCCCGAGGGCGGCGCGTCGAAGCGGCCCCGCCTCGCCGAGGAGAAAAGAGTGAGCGCGCCTCCTCTGAGAGGGGGGGGGGGCGTTCCCCGCTCCCGCCACGCCTTGGGCTGCAATACCCCTCCAGTGCTTCGAGGAGAAAGACATACCGGTACCCATGCCGCTACCGATTGATGTTTGTTCGGCTGATGTTGCTGATGCTATTACTAGTGCTACGTATCCCTTGTTCATATTTCCCGAACACTGCTTGTGCTTAGCGGTTCCCGCTTCTCTACTACAGAACTTTGCCTCGCTGGAGGCCCAGCCAGATTGTCGCCGTCCGTCGCCGCCCGTCGCCGCCGCCCGCTTGGGCCTGGCTGGCGGTCCAGCCGGCTTATCGTCGCCGCCCGCTTGCATTGCTTGCATTGTTTTGCATTACCTTGCGGTGCTTTGCGTTGCGTTGCATTGTTTTGCACTGCTTTGCGCCGTATGGGTTGCTCCACATGGACTGCACCACCTAGATTGCACCACATTGGTCGCAGCACCTACATTGCACAGCATACGTAGCAAGAAACCACTGTTTGTGGTAGACGCTGGCCAACACTCTTTCTAGTTAGTAGCGTAAAAATTGTTGGCTTGTCTTTATTGCTACTACGACTACGACTACGACTACGACTACTACTACTACTACTACTACTACTACTACTACTACCACTACTACTACTACTACTACCACTACTACTATTACTCCTACTACTACTACTACTACTACTACTACTACTACTACTACTACTATCCGTAAGGGCTTCGCCCCCTGCCGCCGGCCCCCTCTCTCGGAGAATGGGCCATGGAAGAGCTAAGTCATGAGGCCTTGGCGCTGTCGTGAAGCAGTATCGAAACTTCATGCGAAGCCGATTCGCAATCATTAAAACCAACTGATCACAAGAGAGTTTACCACACCTGGCGATTGGTAAGACGTGTATGGTTTACGGGCTTGGTTACCACACCTTGCGATTAAAGGGCCGAGGGAGTTCTCGCAGTTTGGGTTACCACGCCTTGCGATGGATGTGCGTGAGGGGTGGCACCGAATTTCAGAAATGTGGCAAATCCCTTGTGTTTTTGCACCCTGACCCCGCGGATCTGCGTGAGGGGTGGCGCCGAATTTCAGAAATGTGGCAAATCCCTTGTGTTTTTGGACCCTGACCCTGCGGATCTGCGTGAGGGGTGGCACCGAATTTCAGAAATGTGGAAATCCCTGTGTTTTTGGACCCTGACCCCGCGGATCTGCGTGAGGGGTGGCACCGAATTTCAGAAATGTGGGAAATCCCTTGTGTTTTTGGACCCTGACCCCGCGGATCTGCGTGAGGGGTGGCACCGAATTTCAGAAATGTGGCAAATCCCCTGTGTTTTTGGACCCTGACCCGCGGATCTGCGTGAGGGGTGGCACCGAATTTCAGAAATGTGGCAAATC
>CAUYUJ010016465.1:5000-20000 GCA_963575745.1 Prorocentrum cordatum | reverse complement strand
TACCACATACTACTACTGCCACTACTATTACTACTACTACTACTACTACTACTACTACTACTACTACGGCTACTACACTGCTACCACTACTACTACTACTACTACTAATACTACTACTACTACTACGATTACTACTACGACTACTACACTACTACTACTACTACTACTACTACTACTACTACTACTAGTACTAGTACTAGTACTAGTACTAGTACTAGTACTAGTACTAGTACTAGTACTAGTACTACTACTAGTACTACGTCTAGCATTGGTACTGTCATTGCTACGCTTACTACTACTGCGATGGCTACTGCCGCCTTTTTGACGATTGCTGCGGCTGCTGCGACTGTTGTGACTACTGCTATGATTACCCCCACCACCGTTACCATTACAGGCATTACGACTGCTACTACTACTACTACCACCACCATTACTATTACTACTACTACTACTACTGCTGCTACTACTTCTACTACTGCAGCTGCTACTACTACTACTACCTCTACTAGTCCCACCACTGGTTACTATTAGTATCACTACTGTTACTGCGACGACGACTGCTACTGTTACAAGTACGACTGCGACAACGACTCCCGGTACTATTGCTACGACAACTACTACGACCACTACTACCACTAGCACGACCACATCTACGTTTACTATCACAACCACTACTACTACGACTACGACTACTACGGCGACCACTCTTGCTACAACGAAGACTATTGCTAGTACTCCTACTACTATCCTTACTACTACTACTACTGGTACGTACGACTGCTACTACTTTTACTACTACTACTACTACGACTGCTTCTACTACTATGACGACTACGGCTACGGTGAGTACCACGGATACTACTACTACTACTACTACTACTACGACGACGACCAATATGATTTCTACCACGGCAGTGGCTACTATTCAGACAACAACTGCTATTACTATTACTACTACTATGACTACTACTACTACCACCACTTCTACCACCACCATTACGATGGTGATTATGGTTTGGATATTCCGGCTTATTATTACTACTTCTACTACTACTACTGCTACCCCTACTACTATCTTTATTACTACTACTACTAATACGGCTGCTGTTTCTACTACTATTACCACTACCACACATGCGACTACTACGATTACTATTACTACTATTACTACTACTAGTAGTAATACTACTACTACTACTACTACTGCTACTGCTACTACTACTACTACTACGACTACTACTGCGACTTCTCCTGCTACTACTACCTCGATTACGTTGCTTCTCTGGTGCTCCTACTACTGAGTGCTCGTGCTGTTACTCTTTATACCGACTATGACATTACGTACCAGGCGTGATTGTAGCTAGTCGTACCTTAACTATGACCTCGTATAGCTACTACCCGCTACACTCACGACTTGTGCTGCTACTCCTCATTTCTCCAGCATGATTATTTATTTTCCATTGCTGCTACGGCTGCTACTACTGCGATCGCTACGATTCGCATTATAATTATTAGTATCATTACTATTCTTAGTATAAGCACTACTACTACTACTACCACTACTACTACTACTACTACTACTACTACTACTACTACCAGGACTGTCAATGCTATTGCCACTACTAGTACGACTGCGCCTACAACGACGACCACGACTGTTAGCACAACTACTACGACCACTACTACTATTATTTTTGCTCCTACTACTACCACCACTCCTACTACTACTACTACCACTACTACTACTACTACTACTACTACTACTACGACCAACAGTGCTACTGCTGCTACTACTACTACAACTACTGCGACTACGACTACAACTACTACGACTATTGCTGCTGTCTGTCTTTTTCTTCCATTAGTACTGCTACGACCCTTACTACGATTACTACGACTACGACGACGATTACTATTACGACGCCGACTACTGTCGCTACTACTACTACTACTACGACTACTCCGAGTACTACGAGTAGCTCTACTAGCACGACTACTACTGTTACCACCACTACTTGTATGACTACTACGACCATTACTATTCCTATTACTACTACTACTACTACTACTACTACTACGACTACGACTACGACTACGACTACTACTACTACTACTACTACTACTGCAACTACTACTACGACTACTACTACTACGACTACCACTACGACTACTATGAACGACGACTACCATTATTACAAGTACGATTGCTACAACGACTACTACTACTACTACTACTACTACTACTACTACTACTACTACTACTACTACTACTACTATTACTACTACTACTACTACTACTAGTACTACTACTACTACTACTATTACTACTACTAGTACTACTACTACTACTACTTCTACTACCCCGAGTATTGTTACTACTATTGCGACTACTACTACCACTACTACGACCACAACCTACATTTGTATATTGATCTGAATAAGATTCCTACTGCTACTAGTACAGCAACTACAGCTACCACCACTTGTTATATTACTACTGATACGACGACTACTGCTACTACTACTACTACTTCTACAGGCACTACTACTACTACTACTACTACTACTACTACTTCTATGTTTATAACAGTCTTCATTTTTTCATTACTATTATTATTTCTATGTCTATCACAGTCTTCATTTTTCATTACTACGGCTCTCTTGATACCGCCATCACTACTACGATTGCTGTTTGTTACGTATTACTGCTAACACGCAATATCAGACTTGAGCCGCTCAACATGTTCCTAATCAGCGGATGCAATAACATTTCTTGTGTCCAGCTGCCTGCGGCAACTCCTGCAACCATGCCAGCGGAGCATTCAGCGTGCCCACGCTTCGAGCACCACCCAGAAGGCCGTAGCATGTGAGGGGTTTTCATGCTCACGGAGATCACCTGGGCCGTCTTGGGGCTCTCTTGGGCTCCTGTGGGGCCTTGTCTTGGGGCTCTCTGGGCCGCCTTGGGCCATCTTGGTGCCTCTTTGGACTGTCCTGTGCCCCTCTTGGGCCGTCGTGGGGCTCTCTGGAGATGCGCTGGGCCGTCTGGGGGGCTCCTGGAGGTCATCATTTAGTGTTCTGGGCCTCGCTTCTCCACCCCCGAGGCGCTCGTGGAACCGTGTCGGGCCGAGAGGCCCAGGAAACACCGAATATGCCAAACCATGTCATCGCCGTAAGTGTTCCGAGAAATTCTGGCCCTTCCGGAAGACCTCCTGGCCTTCTCTCTGATGTCTTGGACACGTCTTGGGAGCCTCTTCGGCGCCTCCTTGGGTTTTCTCGGCGTTTTGAGGCAATGCTGCGCCCTCTTGGTGGCTTTGGTGGCCTTCGAGGCCATTTTGGAAACCCTGAGGAGCTCCAGGGAATTCGGGACGCCCACGGAGCCTCGGGAGGGGGAGGGATGCATAGGACTGAGCGTGGTTCAGATGGGAGAGGCCTTAGACAACTTGCAAAAACCCGACCGGACAGCATTAGGCATTCTACCACGCCTCTATGTGCCAGGGGGCAAGGTGGTGGAGTGAAACGGGCAGACGGCGGGGTGTTAGGTGCACCCTATGCACGACTTATGGCGCAATGGTACACCCATTGGGACAGCCGACAATTCGGTAGATTGCCGGGTGCATGGTGCAACTTGCGGCATAATGCATGGCGCATGGGTGCACCCACAAAACCAGCTGATGATTCGGTAGACCGCAGGGTGCCTGGCGCAAACGATGGCGCAACCAGTGGCGCAATGGTGCACGACCTCAGGGCAACACAGACTTGGTAGAGTGCGGGATGCCTGGCGCAAACTATGACACCAGATGGCGCAATGGGGCACGCAAGTAATCAAATTCTAAGTATGTGCGGTTTCGCAAGATTTTTTCACTGCGGCGCCCGTCGCAGCTTTTACCGCAACTTAAGGCGCAAGGTGTAGAAGGTAGGTGTGGCTGAAAATCGCGATGTGGTAGTTCGGGTGGGTTCTAATGGAACATGTGGCGCAACCTATGTCGCAACCAATTGAATGTAGACGGAACGGGGAAGCTCCGAATTGTTTGGCACAATTTGCTGCGATACCTTTGCCGCAAACAGTGGCAAATGGTTTCGACATGCATGCGTGCGAAGGCTGTTTCGCAGAGTTTAATGAAACGCGTTGGACAACGAATCTTTTTTTTTCGAAAGCCATCTTGCCAACCAAGAGCATGGTTTTCATATGATTTGCTGGGGACATTCGATTTTGAAACTCGTGCGAAACCGACGGTTTCTGAGGGAATTTCGGCATGCGTGAGCGACGACGAGCGCGTGTGCACTTCGTCAAGTTTTGTGCGCGGGGGTCTGACAATTGACGAGTTTGATAAACCACTGTGCGCGCACAGTGCTATTTGACAAGAGTGGTGGGGGGACGGGGTCGAACGTCGCTTGGCGGGGGTGGTGCTAGTTCATATTAAGAATGAGCGATGGGACAGGAACAAACATAAACTGCACATCCCCAGGGTTTATCGATAAGTGCTGGGGGATATCATTTTTTGAGACAGAACCTAGGTGTTGCAATGTATATATATATACATATATATAAATAGTGTCCGTTATATGTGGTGCTATATATGTGGTGATACTAGTTTAGAAAAGCTTGGAATTGTCAGCTCCAGTGCTCGCGCAATCATCCTCCCACCCGCAATTTTGCTTGCAAAACCCAGGTGGCGGCGATTACGATGCGTGCTTGGTGTTGGCTGGTGCATCCCTGCGGCCGCGCTAGTCCGCGCATGGTCACGCGCGCGCAGCGGCCAGCCAGTTCGGTGCGACCGACGCGACCGTGGTGGCGCTGACCGCTGGGCAGTTCCCAGCGCGTCTCGCAGGCCGCGCTGACGCGCGGGCGCTTCAGTGCGAGTCGGTGACTCGGGTGGGCGCGGTATCATGGCGACGTTGACGACGGCAGACACGATGATGATAGTAACGATGTGTCCCCGCCTCGGTGATGAAGGTTTTGGAACGATTTCGACCTGTGCGCGCTGCCGACGCGCGCGAGTGGCCCGCATGGTGTTATTTGACATGGATCGTGCCTCCGCCCCCCCCCGCGCGCAAGGGTGTTCGAATGATTCCGACACGCGCGCGCGAGAGGCTCGCTTGGCCGAGTTTGTGATCCCCGAAGAACGCCCCACGCAGACCCCACAGAGTTCTTCTATACGTTCCTGGAGGTTGCCAAGAGGGAGCCCACATACCAGTTCTCCCAAAAACCTGTTTGACCTCCCCAAGATCCTTCCCACATTCAAGAGAGCCCCCAGACGGCCCTGAGGGCCGTCTGTGATTTGTCTTGACGGCGGGGGCGGGTCAGGTCAGGCCAGGGGGCCGAACGCCACGGCGAGGGAGCGGGGGGACAATGAATCATTATACGCATGTATATTTGTATGTAGTTTGGCACCGTTCGTCCGGACCCACGCGCCGATTGGCGTCATCGGCAACAAACGCGTTGGACCACCCACCTCAGCTCCCTTTGGTTCGAGCGCAGCCCTCTGCCCCCTTAGACCCCAAGACAGGTATAACTCGAGCGCGCGCGATGGTTTTAGTTGTCACGGGACAGATGTTACCAACCAGCGGGGTCGCAGGTGACTGCCCAACGTGGCGATGCGAAGATCCAGCCCTCTCCATTTTTGGTTGGGCAACCCCGTGCTACCTTCGGCAGACACTCCAGCAGCACATCGGGACCGTTTCCTTGTCCCGCTCCGCTCCCGAGCGGGTGGGCGGACGTGGCGACGGCCACCGTCGAGTTCCGTTCCTGGATCCTCGAACCTCCTCCTCCGACCAGGTGGGCGGACGAGGCGGCGGCCACCTTCGAGCCTCGATCCCTGATCCTCGAAGCTCGACCTTCCATCTCCGACCAGGTGGGCGGACCCACCTTCGAGCCTCGAACCTCGATCCACCTCCTCCTCCTCCTCCTCCTCCTCCTCCTCCTCCTCCTCCTCCTCTGACCAGGAGGGCGGACTTGGCGGCGGCCACCTTCGAGCCTGGATCCTCGAGCCCCGATCTCCGAACCCTTCGAGCAGGTGGACGGACGTGGCCACGGCCACCCTCGAGGGCACGCGCAGGTTCGGAAGCAGGCGGGCAGCCGCTCTTTCGCCAGGGGAGGAGGAGGAGCAGGAGAAGGACGAGGAGGCAGAGGAGGAGGAAGAGGAGGAGGAGGAGGAGGAGCAGCAGCAAGAGAAGGAGGAGGAGGAGCAGAAGGAGGGGGAGCAGGAGGTGGAGGAGGAGCAGGAGCAGGAGGAGGAGCAGCAGGAGCAGGAGGAGGAGGAGCAGGAGGAGGAGGAGCAGGAGGAGGAGGAGGAGCAGGAGGAGGAGAGGAGGAGGGGAGGAGGAGGAGCAGGAGGAGGAGGAGCAGCAGGGCAGGAGGAGGAGGAGGAGGGAGGAGGGGAGGAGAGGAGGGGGAGGAGCAGGAGGAGGAGAGAGGAGGGGAGGAGGGGGAGGAGCAGGAGGGAGGAGGAGGGAGGAGGAGGAGGAGGAGGTGGAGCAAGACTTGGGTCTGCCAGGTCCACCTTTACTTGCATCTACACGTAAAGATACGTGCATGCCGGTGGCCCCTGGAACGGTGCTCCAGGGGTAGCCTGGCCTTAGTTTGATCACCCCCCCCCTGCGGGCCGACCTTTCGGCCCTGAGGGGGGGAGGGCAACGTTCAGGAAAACTGTCATGCCACGAGGTTCCATTTTCCAGGCGGAGGGGGAGGAGGAGGAGGAGAAAGAGGAAGAGGAGGAGGATGAGGAGGAGGAAAAGGAGGAGGAGGAGAAACGTCGCCAAAACCCTAAATGTGTCCATGGGTTACGAACGAGCGGGGAGGCGGAGGAGAAGGAGATGGAGGGGAGACAACGACGATGACGATGGGTTTCATGAGGCCCCTGTAAGCTTTTTTTATTGGTTCTCGGTGCCCATGTCGGGCCCCAGGGCCGTCGGAAATCGATCGTGACTCGAAGACGGATTAGGATAAACCCTGGATCAGCCGCGCGCAGAGGGGGGTAGGGTGAGGGGGGAATGCTTAGAAGCACCCCTGATTCTTAGAAGGCACGGGCCTTGTCTTTAAATGTAGGGTTTACGCCTTCTCAGAAGCAGCCTCCTTCTGAGAAGCCTCCCCCCCCCTCCCCCTACCCCGTTGCGTGCGAGCCGCCAACTGGGAGAGGGGTCTGGGCACCGATATTTAACACTTTCTGAGGAGCGGTGAGAGGCTAGGACAAGGAGGATGAGGAGGAGGAGGAGCAGGAGGAGCAGGAAGATAAGCAGGGAGGGAGGTAGAACGAGGAAGCCAGGGATGCGGAGGAGGAGGAGGCGGCGGCGGTGGTGAGGGGGAGGGGGGGACTGAGAGCACGAAGAGAAACTATGAGGGGAAAACGGAGGAGGACCGGTATAATGATGAGCGCGGCTTCGTACACATCTCTTCATGTTTGTGCTTAATTCTGTGTATATATAGGTGTCTATATATACATATATATATATATATGTATGTATATATCTATATATATATATCATATATATATAATATATATATATATATATATATATTCAAACAATATGTATTCCGTGTGTATGTATGTATATATATATGTGTGTATAGAGATGCTGCCGTCTTCACACACGTTTGTATTCCACCCGCGTGCCGTCTGAAACTTGGCTCTTGATGCAGGCACGGTTTATTGTATTTGGCTCGTGACCATTTCGGCCGAGTTTTTTTTTTGACGGCCGGCATATGTCTCCCGGTGTCCTCCCAGCCCTCGGAGGAGGCCTCTGCTCCGTATCGAACCCTGTGATCTCAGCAGTGCCGTGGCTGTCGTCTCTTGCTGATCAGGCCAAGGAGTGTGTTGTGATTGCCTGGGTGATCCGTCTCACCCCATTCTTCACACTGCTGACCTGGCTCGGTGGATTCGTGAGCGGAGTTGTGATATGTTGCTCGTATGGATTTGTTGTTGCTCCGCGTCGGGAGGCGGATGATCACAGGTCTCGAGGTGCTGGACAACGAAGGCAAAGTAGCAGAGACGCGAGGTGAGAAGCGACGGGCTGCGAGACTGGTCTACGGTTTCGAATGGGTCCCCAGTCCGTTAGAGGTGGTGGAGGCGATCGAGTTTCGATACGATAGAAAATAGACCGTCGAGCTCGGTGGAAGCAAGCTCCGGCAGCAGCGGCGGCAGCCCCAGCGGGAACTCGAGCTCTTGAACAGGGCGTGGGCGCCCTCCCCACAGTGAAGCCGCTGAAGTGGCATGTGGTCTCAGCCTCGGAGGATACCCCAGCTGGGCAGCCGCTGACGGCGACGGACGTGGACGACTACTGCTGCTCAGGTGGACTCGCCACCGCGAGGCTGGACGGTCAGATGTTGTTGCTCCGTGCCCTCGGCCCGAAGGATGGCGACACCCAGCTTGAGATGGACGCGCGCATCATGCCCATTCAGTATTCAGAAATTCAATGAACGAGCGTAAGCGGTCTTTCACGGAGGCCGTGGAGAACCTGAGCGTCACCAAGTGAGACAATTGGCCCCTCCCCGGGCTGAGGACTACAGCTTGGTACCTTCGGTTCTGCGCCGAGCAGGACAGCCACCCCAGGCCCGACACGCGAAATGGGTTCACGAGACGGGCCTGTCGGCCGGGGGCCCAGAGGGTGGCTGATCATGAGGTTGTGATGCGTGCGTTCGAGTTTGGGCTTTGCTATGTTCAGTGGACATCAGTGAGATGGCCGCCCTCGAGGCTTTGGCCCGACGGGCGCAGATGGCGGAGCGGAGATGCCGCGACCGTGCAGCGCCCCGCCGGGCCGACGAGACGCTCGAAAATGAGCGCTTCTGCATGGGCGCGGGGGCTCGTCATGGTGGCGCCCCCGCTGGTCGAGCACATCTCGAGCGAGCTGCGCCGCGAGAGCTCCATCATGAAGGAGAAGCGGAAGCTCCGCGAGGAGCGCCAGCTCTCGCGGGGCGGCGATGGCACCAGCAGCGACACGAAGGAGCCATTGCAAATGGATCGAGACCCAGGATGCGGAGCTTCGCCTGCCCCGGGCCTGCCATAGCGCCGCTGGCGAGGTCGGGGCAGGAGGCGGCCGCGGAGGCGGCCGCAGCGGCAAGTGACGGAGCCGTGCCAGTGCCCTGGGATCTGCCCCCTGTCGCGGTCCCGGCGCTCCTTGGCAGCGCAGGTGGCTCCTCGTGCTGCCAGGCGAGGCGCGACGCCGGTCGTTCGTTGACTCTTGGACGGGCGAGGTCTTCGCGGCCCTCAACTGCCTCCGCGGACGCGGTGATGGCCCCGATCTCGGTCTGCCCAGCATTGGATAAAGTTTTGGTCATCAGCAGGTTCGACATGCAGTTCAAAGCGTCGGCAGTCCCGCAATTTCAGGCGCGGCAGCCCTCCGAGAGCCGCGCGCACCAGCCCTGCGCGCCTCCCCGAGCCCCAGAGGCCCGCCGCCTTCAAGCGCGACATGGTCGCGCTGCCGACCCCGGGCCCGAAGTGCAGCGGCGCTGAGTTGCTGCGGGGGGAGGGCGCTCGATCGTTGGGGGGGCCGGCGCGAGCGGCCGTTGCGGCCTCGACCCTGGGGCGAGCCGGCGAAGCCACATAGCGACCCCAAGCTCATGCGCAGCTACTCCTCGCGCGCAAAGTTCGCGGGGCACCGACGCGGGCGCGGTTGGCCTTGGGCCGCCGAGCGGGGCGACGCTGGAGATATTCTTCGCGCCGAAGGGCGGCGAGGCGTTCCGGCTCATCCTCGACGCGCGGCGGGTCAACCAGTTTTTCGCGCAGCCAGCGCGCGCCTCGCCCCCGCGGCGGGGGCTCGGCGATGCGCGCGCGCCCCCGCGGGCGGGGGGCTGAGCCTCGCGCCGGTGACATCGAGGCCTTTTTCTACCCGTGGCCGTCCCCGAGTCCCCAGACTGCTCTTTCCTCCTCGTCCCCGACGGCTTCTCCCGCTTCATCGCCCATCCTCCGATGGGCCTTCCTGCCTTGACGTGCTCGCCCTGATCTGGGTATTTTCGACGGAGAGGTGGCCTCGCCCCGCCTCGCGGCGCTGCCCGCGGGCTGGGGCTGGTCGCCGTGCATCTGCCAGGAGATCGCGATTCAGCGCGCGCTGCGCAGCGGCTTTTCGCCCGATTCGGTCGTCGAGGATAGGCGGGCGGCCCCGGGCCTGAACGGGGCCGCGGCCGCGGCGTTCCACGTCGACGGGGTCGCCGTCTTGGGCGCGGGCGCCGCTCGGCGCGCGCGGGGCATCATCGAGGTGAAAGAGGTCTTAGAGCAGCGCGGCTTGCTGACCAAAGGGGTCGTCGAGCCGAGCAGCGAGCGGGGGCTCGCGGGCTTGATTTTCCACCGCGCCGGCGGGCGAACCCCCCTACCCCGCTCGCGCCCGCGGCGGGCCCGCTGGGCCTTCATCTTCGCCGCCGACGCCAGGGCGCCGGCAGGGGGCCGAGTCTGGCAGTTGCCCAGCCGTTTCACGCGGGCGAGCCTCATTCGACGCGGGCCCTTCTCGGTCTCGGCGGCCGCGTACTCGTTCGCAGAGAAGGCCGGGGATCGAGCTTGGCGCCATTGGCCAGCCGTCCGACATGAGCTCCGCCGGGGGGGCACGCTGATCGCCCTCGCTCCTCGCCCCCGCGGACCTCGCGAGGCCCGTCGAGGCGGCGACGGGCGCCTCCGGGAGCCGCCGCGACGACGGCGCGAGTGATCGCGGCGGTTTCGGAGCGGTGGGCCGCGAGTTGGACGTCGAATTGATTCAGAGAGCGCTGCGTGTGTGAGCGATGGAAATGCCGCGCGCTGGCCACCATTCAGGCCAGGGCCGCGTCTCTCGGCCTGCGCCAGGACCCCCACGCGCCCCGGAAAAAGAAGGAGCTCCCATGCGACACGCTAGACGGCGACATCCGCCCAGCCCCGCTCAGCATCTTGGAGCCGTTCGAGGGCCCCGAGGTCTCGCGGGGCACCTCCACTGGGAGCTCGCCGTCGGGGTCCGAGGAGGGGCCCGTCACCTACGTCAGCGGAGGCTTCGAGGAGGTGGGAAGCACGGTCCTTGGCATGCCAGAGTGTTGGGAGGCATGTCTCCACGGGCGTTTCGGGCGAGCTGCCGGCGTCGTGCACGTGGAGGCCAAGGCTCTTCTCATTGGGCTTCGGCACGTACTCTGATCTCGTTGTCGGCTGGGCCGTCGATTGTTCGCGCCGTCGGAAACCGCGTCTCTCGCGTTGGCCGCGGGCGAGGGGAGGTCTTCAGTTCCATCGGTAAACGCCGTGCTCCGCCGCGTCGCCGCAGCGCGCTTGATGGCTGACGTTGACCTCGCTGTCCGGTGGGCCGGGGCCCTGTCAGTGCTCAACCTTGCCAATGAGCCCGCTCGACTACTGGGGGCCCCAGTCCGCGACCGCGCGGATGACCGCGCAGCCCTGTTCGGCTCAGGGCACTGGGGCTGGACTTGATAGCACCTCCCAGCCAGGGCCATGACAAGGAGTCTCTTTGGCGCGCCGCTGATGCGGCCGCTGCTGAAATGGGGCTCCGGTCTGCCACCGGCCGCGCGGCCGCGGGGCTCGGCGACGCCTGGGCTGGCGAGCCGGTCTGGGCCGATCGCAGCGGCGCCTTCGGCGCCGGCCCCGAGGACATCGATCCAGGCAGCAATTCTAGCAGCGACCGAAAGAGATCCTCAACATCGGCTGCGGCATCCACCGCCGAGAAGCTTCGTCGTCGTCGAGCTCGGGATCGCCCCGGCCAGGCGACCTCATCGACCCTGACGCCGACGCGGTGGGATCCACGGACCTTCCTGCCGGCCCACAAGGTCACGAGGGTTCGCTGGCGTCGGTGTCTCAACCAATGTTGGGGGCTCGGCAAGCGGCTGGTCTTCGACGAGGGCATGCCGGGGGATGTCTCGCGAGCGCCTGGGCCTTCTTGCGCGAGCTTCACGCCGAGCCTCCAGTCAAGACGCTCTGGACGTTCAACGCCGTGGAGTTCAACGCGACGATCACGGGGCGCGCCGAGCAGCTCGAGATGGAGGACCCCCCGCCAGTTCCGAACCCGCCGCGGGTCGGCCAGCTACGACGTCGCCGCGGACCTGCGCGCCCTGGGGCAGGCCCAGGCGCGCCTCCGCCGCGCCGGCCTGGTCAGTGCTCGGAGCTGGCGCCGATCCGCGCGGCACCTCGCCGAGACGGCGAAGGTGCCGCCCAGCATTCGCGCATTCGCGTGGGAATGTGCGCTTGTGCCTGGGCGAGATCCTCAGCCGCGAGCCCAGTGCCTGGCCGCGCCCGCCGCTGCCGGGCACGCTCTGGCGAGGCCAGACGCGAGCGACACCTTCGAAGGATCCCGCCACCTGAATCGCGCAGCTCTTCATAGGCGAGTCCGCTTGCTCTTTGCACAGGCTCTTGGAGAGAGCCGCCAGGGGGCCCAGGTCTTTCTCGACTCGTTCGCGCGGCAAGGGTCTGTCAGCTCGGCCGTCCGTCGCGGCTAGGAATTCGGCGTCGTTTCTCTCGATTGTCGTCTTGAGCGTTGGATGGATATCGCCGGTCGTCGGCTAACCGGAATTCTTCTCGGTTGGATCGGCGCTGGTTGTGTGCGCGGTGTGTGGGCCGCCTTTCCGTGTAGCACCTGGTCCATGGCCAGTCGCAAGTTCTTTCGCGGCGTTTTCAGCATAGATGGCTATCCCCACACGACCACCGAAGCCCAGAAAAAGACTGCGCTCGGCAACGCTTGTGTCAAGCAGCTTCGGAAGATCATTCGCGCCCGTTTAGTGCGCGGGCTGCCCGTGGTTTCGAGAACCCCGCCGCCAGTCTCATGTGGCAGGAACCTGTCTTTCAGCGCCTGTCCCAGCTGCCTGGTTGTACTCAAACTGTGTTGGATTTTTGTGCTCGTTGAGCACGCTGGCGCAAGCGGACCAAGTTGTTCGTGTGGAGTGTTGGTTTTGCTCCCCTCGCTTTGTGCAACAAGTGTTTTGGTGCTAAACATATCTGTGGCTGCACCGGCAGACCTCACATCAGTCTTGACGGGAAGGTTCCCTGTGGGCGCAGGTGGACGGTGCTCGCAGAAGCTTATCCCCCACCAGTCGTTCGTGCCATTGCAATGTGGCTGCGCCGTGCTGTCGATAGACACCAGCTTGCCAGAATGAGCTCTCTTTGTCAGTAACATATGCTGACCAGAACCCATGATGGGATTTTGGGTGCAACAATGCAGTGCCGGTGAGCTCGCTGGAAGTCCCTAGCCTCCCGCTCGCCTCGCACAGAAATTGCATATTTGGTCACGTTCGAGGGACATGGCTCTCGTTTTCAAACACGCTTGTCTTCCACCCGAGTGTCGTCTGAAGCCTGGCCATCGATTCTGGCATGGTTTCTTGTATATGGCCCGTGGCCTTTTCGCTCAAGCTCTCCACCTCTTCTCCTCCACCGCTACTGCTTGCTAGTGATATCCCGCCGTGCGGTTGTCTCGAAACATTGTCCTTATCTGTTTCTGCGTGGTGTGCAACAGTGCGCTGCTGGCAAGCTCGCTGGAAGTCCCGAGCCTCACGCTCGCCTCACACACACACACACACAACTGACATATTTGGTCGCGCTCGGGACACACATATCTACATAAACATGTGTATATATATGTATATGCATGTATATGCATAGATGAATGTAAGTGTATGTATGTTTATATATATAGATGTATGCTTGGTTGTGTGTATGTATGTATGTATGTATGTATGTATGTAGGTAGGTAGGTAGGTAGGTAGGTAGGTAGGTGTATGTATGTATGTCTGTACGTGTGTATGTATGTATGTATGTATGTTTGTTTGTATGTATGTATGTATGTATGCATGTATGTATGTATGTATGTATGTATGTGTGTATGTATGTATGTGTGTATGTATGTATGTGTGTATGTGTGTATGTGTGTATGTGTGTATGTGTATATATATGTGTGTATGCATGTATGCTTGTATCTCTGTATGTAAATGTACAGATGTGTATGTATGTGTGTATGTATGTATGCATGTATGGATGCATGCATGCATGCATGTATGTATGTATGCATGTGTGTGAATATACATACGTGCGTACTTATCTATATGTATACACATATCCCCTTGTCCATATCTTGCCATGCGGGGAGGTGGGGACCCCCCCCTCCCCTCCCCTTCCATCCCACAACGGGACCCGCATGATCAGTGGCCCCAGGGGCCAGCTGAAGGTCCCTAGGGTTTTCTGGGGCTCTTGGAAACCCCCTGGTGGGCCTGGACAACGGGCCCAAATCGGTCAGGAGGACGGCCGAACGGCCCCGTGAGGGCTACAAGAGGCACCAGACACCCACCAGACGCCCGAAGACGACCTAAAGAAAACCTTCAAGAGGCGTTCGACATGCAAGAGAACATATATCCGCATCGGTTTTTGCATGATTTGAGGAATGCTCTGTTCTTCGGTCTTTCGGACGTCCGAGACCGCCCAGGAGGCCCGAAATTCGCCCCTCAACTTCCCACGAGGGCTTCCGGGCAGTCCACGAGAGCCTCAGGACGGCCCAACAGGTTCTCAAGATGGCCCAAAGTGGGCCCCATGACGGCCCAAGATTGACCCACGACGCCCCCCGAAGCATTCCAAATCGTGACCCGGTCGTTCAGGGAGACCGAGGTTGGAAGCAGGGTGGCCCGAGGAAGCTCCCAGAAGGCGCCCAGGAGGCTTGCAGAAGTCCCAAGAAGCCGTTTACAACTTTTTTGAGGCCCCCAAGAGGCTCTCCAAGGAGGAGCCTCCGCAAACAGACCTGAGGAGGATGGACGAATTGCATGGTAAGGTGAGAATGAGGAAAAGGAAGAAGAAACAATGACGTTGTTTCATATAATAACACAAGTATAATGACGATGCCGGAAAAGGCAACAAGGAGTTATCGATCTATTGTATGTTGTATTGTCCCATCCTTCTGCCTCCATCCCAAACTTCAAGGATCAAGGTGCATAGCGCGAATAGCCAATGCAGTTTTGATAATATGTTTCGTCGCCTTCGTTTTATTTTTCTTAATATTATTCATAAGAATATTAGCAACGCCATTTTTATATTGTGTTATCATATAAACACATACGTACTTACTTACGTACTT
>CAUYUJ010016464.1:244638-276652 GCA_963575745.1 Prorocentrum cordatum | reverse complement strand
TGGCCAAGCAGCTGCAGAAGACGGCGGAGCTCAAGGCGAAGTTCTTGGAGCTCGAGGCCAAGGAGCTCGAGGCGGCCCGCGCTGCTGCCAGCGCCTTCTCCGAGCTCGGGCGTGCCTCCAGGCCTCAGCCTGCTGACCATGCTGCATACCTTGTGGTGCAGCTGCGTGAGCTGGGGGTCGAGGCGGGCGTGGTCGACTCGATCAAGCAGGTCGCGGAGGCACGCCAGAAGGCCAAGAAGGATGAGGAGGAAGCGGCGGCTGCTAAAGCTCGTGCTGGGGCGGCAGATCGTCATCATGATGAGCGTGATGCTGGTGGTGCTGCTGCTGATACCAGCGACGCTGCAGGCGATCACGACATCGACATGGATGCAGCCATCGGCAACCTCAAGCAGGGCGACTGGATGGACAAGCTCGTCAGCTCTGCAGGTGAGAGCGGCATCACTCGATCGCAGCTGGAGGCTGCGCTCGATGAGGCTGGTGCTGATTTCAAACGCAAGCGCCTTTAGCCGTGCGGCTAGATGCGCAATGGGGCCAAAGGCCCCGAGGGTTTGGAATATTGTCTCTGCCAATGTTACTGATCGCTCTGGGCTTGACATTTTCCTCTCCTCCCCCTCTGTGCTCCAGGCTCAGCTGGTCGGTGTGCAGGAAACGCGGGTGTTGGAGGTTGAAGCTTGTGAGCATAAACTCAGGCGACAAGGGTGGAGAGCCAAACTTTCGCCAGCCCGTCAGACGGCTGGAGGCGGCATATCTGCTGGCATCATGCTTGCTGTGCCAAAGCATATCGGCCTGGCGCTGATTGAGAGCTGTCCGATCGACGTGCAGGTGGGGAGGATGATGGTTATGCATGTGGGAGGTCTCGTACCTGGGGGTTTCCTAGCGTGCACGCTCTATCTGCATCACTCTGTCGGACTTGCGCCAGCCAGCTGGGATCTTCTCTGCAGGCTAGGCGCGCTGCTGAAAATGGCCAACATGCCGTTCCTCATCTTCGGGGACTTTAATCTCGAGCCCGACGTGCTCCAGCATTCAGGCTGGATTGATGCAATCGACGGTGCTGCCATATACACGGATGCTGGAACTTGTGCCCCAGCGCACAGGACCATCGATTTTTTCGTTGTCTCCCAGGCGTTTGCGGCGAACGCCTCGGTCTCATTGTTGGCAGAAGTGGAGATTACTCCACATATTCCTGTTAAGTTGAAGTTACCCACCATGGACACTGTACCCTCGGTGCGCATGGCTATGGTTCCCCGCAGGTTCCCCAGAGAGTTGCCCATTGGTTGCCGTGGAGAGCCCAACTTAGCCAGGTGGGAGGTGGCGACGGAGATGATGAGCAATGCTAGTATATCGAAGTCGTGGCAAGTTTTCGTCTCGGCTGCCGAGCTCGAATGGTTAGAGGTGTATCAGATTCCCCCTGAGCTTTCGAAACCGTACCTTGGGCGTGGTGGTGATGTTCGTACTGGGTGGTGTCGACCGAGCCGGCCTGCTCCAGTTCCTTTTCCACGTCTGAGCCCTCAAGCTGTGTGGTGGAGAGCCTTGGCCCAGGTCCTCAAGACCCTCGCGAGGCCCATCAGCGTTGCCCAGACCAAGCAAGTGCGGTGCAGGATCCGACATCTTCAGAGCTCGCCAGATGTTCCAGATTCGATTCTCGCGGTTTGTTTCCTGGAGGCCCTTGATCGGTTTCGCGTCTTTGATTACGTAGTCATGGACTATTTCGCCGCCGTCGCCAGCGACACTGCCGAGCGCCTGCACAAGCAGGCAACCCAGCTGAAGATAGTCAACTGGGACCGATGGGTTAAAACGCACTCGGTAGGTGGGGCTGCGGCGCTCTTCAAGTATGTGCAGCTGCCTGACCCTTGGCAGCCGTCCACCCTCGACTCCTTCACCCTCCGTCCCAACTCCAGCATGGGTGAAATGGATGAACTTGAAAGGGAGTGGAGCAAGTGGTGGCAGGTGGGGGTCGCGCAGCCCCCCGTGCACTGGCCAGAGGATCTCGGAGAGCGCCCGCCTCCCCCCACGGTCCCAGAGCTCAAGAAAGTGTTGATGTCCTTCCCGCTAGGCACTGGTTGTGGATACGACCAGGTCCCGCCTAGGAGTTTTCTGCACTTGCCCGACGTTGCGCTCGAGCTTCTGTGCGGCCTCATCGGGAAGATTGAGGAGCAGGCGGACTGGCCTCCCCTCACGAACAAGATTGTCTTTATTCTCAAAAGATTGGGAGGAGTTCGACCTTTGGGGCTGTTACACGTTCTCTGTCGGGTGCAGTCCAGGCTGAGAAGGCCGTTGATCAGGCAATGGCAAGTCAAGAACTATCGGAGTTTCTGGTGGGGTACCAAAGGAAAAAGCGCTGACATGTGTGTGTACATCCAGGCAGTGTGGGCGGAGTATTATCAGTCCAAGGGCCTGTCATCTGCTACGTTGCTGCTCGATTTGAAGAAAGCGTTTGAACTGGTCAAGCATCACCATCTTGTCCAGGCGGCCACTCGCACTGGATTTCCGTTGTGGCAACTGCGTTTGCTAGTGCAAGTCTATCGGTCGCCCCGCCTGCTTGATCTCCAAGGGACTGTCAGTAATCACACCACGGCGGAAACCACGATTATCCCTGGGTGTGGGTTTGCTACTGTTTTGCTGCAACTGGTTTTGCTGGGCCCCCTGGATGTTGTTCAGAAAGAGTTTCGGGCCATCTGTCTTTCCGTGGTTGTCGACGATTTTGCGTTGCAGAGATCGGGGGAACACGGCCGAGTAGTTGCTGAGGTAGCTGGCGCTGGAGTGAAGCTTCAGTGCGAGCTTCAGCGTGTGGATCTACGGCTCGCTCTTGACAAGACGCGAGTTCTTGCTAGTGATTCTGATTTACGTGACCAGCTGTCCAGGAGGCTGGTATCGCTTAGGGCCCAGGGCGTGAACCATGAGCGCAACCTGGGGGTTGACTACAGTTCAGGTCGTTTTCTCAGGAGGGCCACCAGGACGGGCAGAATCAAGGTCGCCAAACCCAAGCTCAAGAGAATGAAACATCTCCAGGGAGGCATGGCCAGGCGGAAAACCATGGCCATCATGGCCAGGGCGGCCTTGGAGACTTCGGTTGCTTTTGGGACCTCCGTTCAGGGTACTGCCTCTAAGGAGCTGGACGTGTTGCGATCCCAGGCCGCTGCGGCGCTCGACGCCAAGACCAGCGGCAAGAGCCGCACTCTCGCTCTCGCGCTCGCGCCGCAGGCCAACTACGACCCGATTTGGAGGGCTACTCTGGAGCCTATCAAAGCTTTCAGCTCTGTTCTTTGGGCGGCGCGCGTGCCATGTCATGTCTTAGAGCATGGCCTTGAGGCCGCTAGATTGGCGTTGTCTGGGAAGGACCATATGTGGCCGCAAGTTCGGGGCCCCCTGGGAGCCCTCTTCGCTACGCTCGCCAGAGTCGGGATCGTCGTCGTTGAGCCCCTGGTCTGGAAGTTGCCTGACGGTCTGGAGCTGAAACTCGAGTACATTTGCCCCAGGGTCCTACTGCACTGCTGTGCGCATGCGGTGCGCCACTGGGTTAACCTGCAGATTTCGGAGCACCTCCAGATGCCCGAGTTCCGTACTGGGTTCTGGGATGGGCCTCTGAAGTACCTCCTGAGCGCCAAGGGGAACCTCACTTGGCAGCAGCGTGGCTACCTCAGGAGTGCTATCATTGGAGCTCAGTGGCCCCAAGATCGGCAATTTCAACAAGGATGGATTGACTCCCCGAGTTGCCTTGCATGCCATGAGGCCCCTGGGTCCCTCGTGCATCGGCGCGCTGTTTGCAAGAGCATGCTTGAGGCAATAGGAGAGCCACTCCCTGATGCAATCAGACTCATGCTCCCGCATGCGGACCAGAATGACCTGGTGCGCCTGTTGCTGGAGCGTGTGCTCGTCCCGCTCCCCAAGGCCCCTCAGGCAGTGCTGCTGACGCCGTCGGAGCCCTGTGTGGAATGGCACGGGGATGCGCAACAGCTCACAGGGGATCTTTATCTTGATGGCTCACTGTTTACTGATTATCCACATCGCGGGACTGCTGCATGGGCAGTTGTTGCGCTGGCCGCCGACACTGACACGGCTGTCTGCACCATCACAGGTCTCCTGCCCTACCCGCTGCAGGACATAGACGGTGCCGAGCTGTATGCCCTGTTCGCAGTGCTCAGATTCGCGGTGCCCCCTGTTGTCGTGCACACGGATTCCGATTTCGTTTGGAAAGGCTACAATATCCGTGGACCCGCTGACACCACGTCGGCGTCGGCGGCTTGGGCCTGTCTTTGGAAGCTCGTATGGCACAAAGTCGATGACTGGGGGGGTACCCCCCCTGAGGTAAAGAAAGTGAAAGCCCACGTGACAGACTTTCTGGTTGCGGAGGGGAGGTATAAGCTTCGAGACAAACTTGGAAATGATGCCGCCGACGGTGCTGCGAACAGTCGTGCTCGTGTCCTGCGGCCCGATCCCCAGTTTCAGAAGCTTACGTTGATGCAGAAGAGAATGGTCAGTCTTACGGGGAAATGGGCCGCCAGGGCGGGTGAGGCCATTGCATCTGTAGACTGTTTGCACCGCCAGCGCTCTGCACGTTCAGCCCCCTCCCTAATCATTGTCAAGCCAGAGCCGCCCACCTTAGAGCAAAGGATCCAGCAGGCTCAGGTTTCTCTGAAGGCCGCTGGGTCCAAGCATCATCGTGTGGCCTCGCTGTTCGTGGGCGAAACCCAGGTGTTTTGTTGCACTCACTGCGCTGCATGCACCACCCAGCGCGTGGTGTCTCTTGCGAGTGAGTGCCAGCCCCGTCATCTTTCGAAGGATCGTCGCCTTATCCTGGAACGATTGAGACGGGGCGAGTACTGTTTAGCCAAGAGCGTTCTGAGGTATGCAGGTTATCGCCTGCTCCCAGAGCCCTAATCCTTGTCAATGGCTACCAACGGGGGGCGCGGTGCGAGTGGGGACTGCCCGGCGGTGCGCCGTTAGTGACCCTCGCACCGTTGCTCCCCGGCCCCGCGCACGGCGCGGAGTGTGTCCGATGGGCGCGGCTAATGGCGGTTGCAAGGTGCGCCCCTAGCCGCGCTCGAGGTCCTGCTGAGGCACCATAGACTCTGTGGCGCCCCAGGCTGTGCCCAGGAGGAGGAGGAGGAGGAGGAGGAGGAGGAGGAGGAGGAGGAGGAGGGGGAGAGAAGGAGGGCGAGGAGGAGGAGGAGGGGAGGAGAGGAGGAGGAGGGAGGAGGAGGAGGGGGAGGAGAAGGAGAAGGAGGAGGAGGAGGAGGAGGAGAGGAGGAGGGGAGGAGGAGGAGGAGGAGGAGGAGAGGAGGAGGAGGGGAGGGAGGAGGAGGAGGAGGAGGAGGAGGAGGAGGAGGAGGAGGAGGGCGAGGCGGAGGAGGAGGATCAGGAGGAGGAGGAGGAGAGGAGGAGGAGGAGGAGGAGGGAGGAGGAGGAGGAGGAGGAGAAGGAGGGCGAGAGGAGAGGAGGAGGAGGAGGAGGGAGGAGGAGGAGGAGGAGGAGGAGGAGGGGGAGGAGAAGGCGAAGGAGGAGGAGGAGGAGGAGGAGGATGGCAGGAGGAGGAGGGGAGGAGGAGGAGGAGGAGAGGGGAGGAGGAGGAGGAGGAGGAGGGGGAGGGGAGGGGGACGAGGAGGAGGAGGAGGAGAGGGGAGAGGAGGAGGAGGAGGAGAGAGGAGGAGGAGGAGGAGGGGAGGAGGAGGAGGGAGGAGGAGAGGAGGAGGAGGGGGGTGTCGGCGGTGGGTGTCTGTGCACAGATCCCCGCGGGAGAGCGCTGAAGAGCGTCACTGGCACGCTGGCGTTCGGGAGCCCGTCGGCGCGCCCCACGCCGGCCGCTGCGGTCCGTGGGCGTGGCGTGTCTTCTGGAGCGGCGCGCGGGTGGGCTCCCCCCCGGCGGCGTGCCGATGATGCTGCCTTTTCGCCCCCCCCCCCCCCCCCCTCCCAGTGTTCATCGGGGCACCGCTCCTCCTCCTCCTCCTCCTCCTCCTCCTCCTCCTCCTCCTCCTCCTCCTCCTCCCCTGTCCGCCCGGCGGCCACGGCAGCGGGGGCCGCTGCAGGCGCGCCGCCCAGGGGCCTGGGGGCTCGCGTCCGGGCCCTGCGGCTCGTCTACGGACGCGGGCCCGGGTGAGGCCCAGCACGGTGGTTGATTTTGGTGGTGTCCGAGGCTTCGGGGACCTTGCGGGCCCTCTGGAGGTCCCTTGGGGGTTTTGCGAAGAGAAAGTCGACCCAAAAAGGGGGTCCAGCGGCAAGGGGGTGGTGCAATAGATTTGGTGCAATAATTAGGTTTGTGGGGTTGCCATACCTTTGGGGCGTGCAGTGAGATTCCAGGGGGCAAATGTACTCATGGATTCTCGCGTGCAATACGTGACTTGCAATACAATGCAATGCAATTCTCCGGCGCAATACATTTGCAATACAATTCCCCCAACTCTATTGCACCACCCCCTTTCAGCTGGACCCCCTTTTGGGCCACTCAAAGTTCAGGAGGAGACAAGACACACAGACACAACCAATCGTCGACTCCCAGGAGGATATGAGAAAATGGAAAATATGGAAAGTGGGGGGGAAGACAAAGACCTAGAACAGATTTGTGTGTCCCAGGTCCTCTTGATATGTGCACGCTGGGTCAGCCTTGCTAAGCCCAGGTAAACTTGGTAGCCTTGCACGGCCCTGCGAAGCTTCGAGAAGCCCACGCGGACCTCGAAAGTTTACTCTTACGCCGCCAAGACTTCTTCCGCACTTGGTGACGTTCAAGAGGAGAGTGATGACTACGTTTAAGTCGGGCCTGTCCCTCTACAGGGGGAATATTAGAAAATAGTACAAGCATAGTCTGGGGACTATGTTTTGAATATGTTTGGTAATATTTTGGGTATTTTGTTTTTTTTTCTATCCTTCGTCCGAGATCCCCCTGTAGGGGGACAGGCCCGACCTGAGACTACGTGGGGGGGACACCATGTCCAGGGCCACCTTTCGAATATTTTTGGGGTTTTTCTATTCTTCGTCCAAGATTCCCCAGTAGGGGGACAGGCCCGACCTGAGACTACGTGGGGGAGGACACCATGTCCAGGGCCACGTCATTCCCCGGATCTCACGCCCGCCGCTCCCTTTTTACACCACGTCGTCCCCTGCCCTCCCCCCCCCCTCTTCGTGCGCGCGCGTGCCTCGGGGCACGACGCGCCTTCCCCTCCTTCTCTTTGTGGTCCTCCTCGCCTCGGCGCCACCAATAGCCATGAAAAAGCGAAGGGGCCGAGCGGTCGTGCGCTGTCCCGGGGCGCGTGGCCGAAGTGGGGTTTCGCGGTGCGGACTGTCGTGGCGTTGCTGTCGTCGTCGTCCTCGCCCGCGACCCGCCCGCGACCCACCCCGCGAGCCACCCCGCGACCGACCCCGCGACCCACCCGCGACCCACCCCGCGCCCGCCCCTCTTTCTTGTCCGTAGTTGCGGTGTGTCACGTACTATGTGTGCTTCGGCTGCGCAGTTGCGAAACGCGCGCTCCGAAACCTTCCAGCAGAAGCATCGCGACGGTGTCTCTCTGGCCGTAGCGCTCGGGCAACGTTACGCTGTCTGATGCTTGCGCTGCCTGTCTGGACCGGACATGCGTCTCCAGCAGAAGCCTCGTTCTACGGTAGGCTCGTGCCGTGTCGATGCGGCTGGGACCCCAGCGCGGGCGTGCAAAGTTGCACGCCGCCGGCGGCCCAGAAGCAGCCAACACAGAACGACCGGGCGATGGAGAAGCCGCAGATCGTTCCAGGCTGCAGATCCGCCCGCAAAACCACCCCAACCCAACCCGAAGGCCCCGATTTGCCCTCCATTTCCCATCTCCAGTTGGGGGGGGTCGGGGAACATTGAGAAAGCACATATGAAGCCCGTACCCCCCCCCCAACGCGAAATTCGGGTCTTCGGGTTGGAATGGGGTGGTTTGGTAGGTAGTCAGTGTTGGCAACCACTGCCAGGGGCGTCACGACACGAAGCTGCCGCTTTGTGTGTGTGTGTGTGTGTGCGGTGCACAGCTTGCTCCTCTGCGTCCCGTCTTCGGCGCAACCGGTGCAAGCGCTTGCCGGGGGCCTTGGGCGTTGCGCAATGGGGGTCATAAATGGGGGGGTGGCGAGGGGTGGTCCGAAAAGGTGCCCAAGCGGTACCGAACCGAGCCCCTTGGGGCTCCGAAGGGGCCCGGAAGGGGCGCGAAAGGGGGACCTTTTCTGACCCCCCGATTTATGACCCCCCTATTAAGCCACGCCCAAGGGCCCCGCGGCTGCGAAGCCAGGGGATGATCCTGAAGAAGCGCCAGGATGCGGCCCGCCGCACGCGCGGGCGCGCGCGCGCGCCGGCGGCGGCGAAAGCGATTTGGCCCCACGGCGGAGGGCCGCAGGGGCGAACGGAGCCAAGGGGAGGGAGGGAGGCAGGAGTGGGAGGACCTTTTGCATCGGCGGTTGATAGACCTCCTACCCTGACGCGTCGATCAGCGAATTGGCCGTCTTGCGGTTCGCGAGAGCGCGTCGCGGCCGTCGGTTTTGCTGCGGGTCCAGGTCCGTCGGCCTCGGTCCCAGAGGCCGCTTCCACGAAAGGGAGAGTTGCGAAAGGGAGGTCCGACCACCGCCGATGTGGACCTCGTGACCGAGCGCCGAGGGCCGCGCGGGGCGCGGGGCGAGGGAGGGGGGGAGGGCGACGGCACGCGGCCCCGAGTGGGGAGTGCCACGGCAGGGGCGGCACCCGTGCCACAAACCGCCCCCTGGTCACCGCTCAGCAGCCCGTCGGGCCCCTTCCCCCCTCCTCCTCCTCCTCCTCCTCCTCCTCCTCCTCCTCCTCCTCCTCCTCCTCCTGGGGGCGGGGAAGGCCGCCAAAAAGGGCGGGCGGCCCGCGCACGCTCCCCGGGCGGAGCCGCAGGGCTCCGCCGTGCTCGGGAGCCTCGGAACGGGGGGTCCATGCAGGCGGGGGTCCGGGGTGCACCGGCCCGGGCTGGGGTGCAGGACCCTGCAGGATGTCGCAGGATCCTTCGCGCTGACCCGAGTTTGGCCAGGAGGGGAACAAACACACACACACAGACACAATGAATCATCGACTCCCCAGAAAATACGGGAACATGTGGGAAGGGGGGGGGGAAGACATGTGGCAACATAGGGGGAGTCCAGGTAGTTGTGTGTGAATTGATTTGTGTGCCTCGGGGCCCCTTCGTTTGGGGGCAGGCCCCTGCAGCATCTTGCGGGATGCTGCAGGGCCTGGCTGCCCCAGGCCTGGATATTGACCCGGGCCAGGCGCCCCCGACGTGCCCGCACCCCGCACGAGAGAGGCCGAGGCGTCGCTCCTCGGCGCGGCAGTCGGTCCTCGCGAGCGCCCCTCCCGCCGAGGAGCAGGACGGCGCGCCCCCTCCACGGGCGCGAAGCACCTCGCGCGTCCATGGCTCAGGAGAGGACAAGAACGCACAGACACAATTCATCCTCGGTTTCCGAGAAAATGTGGGAAAATCTGGGAAGTGGGCGGGAAGACAGAAACCCAGAACATATGGGAAAATATACTCCAGATTTCGTAATAAAGGGAGGGGGGTCTCATTTCGGGGGGGGGGTCTCTTCCCGGCTATCTTGGAGGGCCTGGGGGCTCTCGGGACGATGTTTTGGAGGGTTCTCCCACGGGGGAGGTCTGAAATGGCTTGTCTTGGAGGGTCCAGACCCCCTCCCTTTCACTACGAAATCTGGAGTACGGGACTCTTTCATTTGTGTGTATCTATTTGTGTGTCCTTGGGCCCCTTCACCCTCGACGGGCGCGAAGCACCTCGCCGCGCGCCCCACGGCACTCCGCGGGGGCCTCGGGAGCCCCCCCCCGCTCTCCGGGGGCCTCGCCCCGCCTCGGCACGACGCCTGCAGGTTCTCTTTCGGCCCTTCCCGGGGAGATCCCCTCACGGCTGGCTGCAAGACTCGGGGGCTCCCAAACGGGGTGGTGACCACACCGTGTGGTGAGTCGGTGGGGATTCGGGGTCACCGCACGGTGTTGGGACTCGGGTCGTTCTCCGAGGATGTCTCGGGCGGCTGGGGCCTCCAGGGTTCCAAAACCGTGTGGTGACGGACCGTGCGGTGAGGTCTTTGCTGATTTCGAGGTTACCGCCGGGTCTGTCACCACACGGTTTTGGGACACCCAAAAGATGGCGGCAGTGCATCGTAGCACGCGTTTCGAACGTGGTGCAGGACGTCACGAGGTGCTCCTCCCACTGCTGCACAGGTATGGGCTGAGTGCACGTGTCGACTGGGAGCCTGAAGTGTTTCGTTTCCCGAGCCCACCGTTTTTACCCGCCGGGGGACCTCGGCAGGGCGTTTGAGAAGCTGGCGAAATTCGGGCCGAGGGAGCAGCTACCTGGCACACACTACAGTCGGGGCGTTGACCTAAGGAACCCTAAATAAGGAACGAGGCCCCTTTTTTCCATAAGTTAAACTTCGTTTTCCTGTCGAAAACATAAGGGAAACCTGAGACAAACTGTGAAACACTTAAGGAACGCGGAGCCCCTCCCCAACGAAAAGGGCTCCTTCTTCAGGGCCCCGACTGTACTACACTACCACTCTTGCCGCCAACTTTCGCAACGGAGCGCCGGGAGGCCTGCGACGCAACCGGCGGCCGAGATGGCGCGGGGCCTCCTCGGGCGGAAGCAGACGCTCGGCTCCACGGGTCCGCCTCCCGCGGCCAAGGCCACAGCTCGCCTCCCTCGCGCGCGCGAGGCAAGGTGGCAATCGCATCCCGGCGGTCCGTGCGGGGCTCGTCCTCGTCAGTGGTGCACGTGATCACCACGCCGAGTTAGAGTGCACGCAGGTTCGCCGCTCGTAGAGCCCCCTGCACGGCGCGCCCAGCATGGGCGAGTAGAGGGCCTCACGCCCTGCGACGGGAAACTTTATTCAATCGCTTCGCTCATTCCGCCGGCCCATGTTGCATGATCGCTACTGCTTCGCCGTGGGCCCGGGGCCATTGTGGCGCCGCCGAGGAGGAAGAAGATGAGGATGGGGAAGGGGAGGGGAGGAGGAGGAGAGGATGAGAAGGAGATGAGGAGGATGAAGATAAGTAGGAGGAGGAGGAGGAAGAGGAAGGGGCGGAGGAGGAAGCCTCTCGTTGGCATCTTGTGTTGCTCTTGGGGCCAAACAGGGTCGTCGTCAAGATGCTTCTCTGGGAGGCCTCTTGGGGTCTTTTCAGAAGCCGTTCGAGGGCGCCTGGGAGGCATTTTTGAAGTCTTCTGGGGGGCCTCCTGGGGGCCTCCTGGGACCTCTTGGGGGCCTCTTGGCGGCATCTTGGGGCCTCTTTGGGGCCTCTCGGGGCCTCCTGGGGCCCTCTTGGGGCGGAAGGCTCGAGGTTTTGGTTCGTGGTCCCCCTCTTGGGCCCCTCTTGGGGCCGTCTTGGGGCCGTCTTGGGCCGTCTTGGGCGCCTCTTGGGTCGTCTCGGGGCCCTCTTGGGCCCTCTTGGGGCCCTCGTGGAAGCCTCTTGGCCCGTCTTGGGGTGCTCTTGGGGGCCTCCTGGGCCGTCTTGGAGCATCGGATGGCCGAAAAGGGGACAAGGCCCAAATTCTTTCAAAACCATCGTAAAATGTCTGATTTGGGCCTCTCAGGGCCCTCTTGTGAGGCCTCTTGGAGGCCACTTGGAGGCCTCTTGGGCCGTCTTGAGGTCATCATCGGCGTCTTGGAGCGCTCTTTAGGCGTCTCGGGGGCCCTTTGGGCAGTCTTGGGGGCCTCTTGGGGCACTCTTGGCGCGCTCTGGGGGGCCTGAGAAGCCACACCCAGGAGGAAAACCATCTCTGAGTAGCAGTGGTCGGGCGGCGGTCGGGGTACTTTTCGCCGGGGGACCCCCAGGGGCCGCCCCGCGCGCGCGAACTAGAAGTATTGTTTAGCAGTTACCGGAGATCTTAGCACGCCTTTGGCCCGTTGGGCCGGCGAATTATATGCCACCCGACGCACTTCAACGAATCAGACAGCATTGCGTATGTTTGCTTTCCCCAATGTCGATGGATGATGAAAAAACGACGCCGCCCACCCTCTTCCCGCCGCCAAGTGCGCTTCTTCGAAAGCCAGGGCATCGCCCTGGATTCGAAAGGAGTCGAGGGGTTCAGAGAGAGAGAGAGAGAGAGAGAGAGATCCTGGAGCCTCGTCCATGGTGGAGTGGCAGGAGGCTGAGGAGGAGCACGATAAGTATGATGCTGATGCTGATGCTGACGATGCTGATGGTGGTTGTGGTGGTGTGATGATGATGCTGATGCTGATGCTGATGCTGATGCTGCTGCTGCTGATGATGCTGATGATGGTGGTGATGCTGCTGCTGCTGATGCTGATTATGATGCTGATGTTGATGATGCTGCTGATGATGACGATGACGATGACGATAACGATGATGATGATGATGATGATGATGATGATGATGATGATGATGATGATGATGATGATGATGATGATGATGACCATGATGATGATGATGATGATGACCATGATGATGATGGTGATGATGATGATGATGATGATGCTGATGACCATGATGATGATGACGATGATGATGCTGATGATGACGATGATGATGACCACCATGATGATGACGATGATGATGATGCTGATGATGATGAGGATGACGACCATGATGATGATGATGATGACGATGATGATGATGATGATGATGCTGATGATGCTGATGATGATGATGATGATGATGGTGGTGGTGGTGGTGATGATGACGATGATGACGATGATGATGATGATGCTGATGATGCTGATGATGATGATGATGATGATGATGATGATGATGATGATGATGATGATGATGTGATGATGATGATGATGATGATGATGATGGTGATGAGGAGGAGGAGGGAGGAGGAGGAGGAGGAGGAGGAGGAGGAGGAGGTGGAGGGAGGAGGAGGAGAGGAGGAGGAGGAGGAGGAGGAAGAACTGGAGCAGGCGCAGGAGAAGGAGCAGGAGCAGGAGCATAAGCAGGAGGAAGAGGAGCAGGAGGGAGGAATTCGCCGATCATTACGCGGTGGTCACGAAATCAGCTTCCAGGATGCACGCCAGGCGCTGGGACACGGAGGTTGGCCTCTCGCTTGACGATGCTCTCGCGGTAAACCATGGCCCTGGAGGAGTTGCGAGGAGGAGAGGGCAGGAGGAGGCGGGAGGGGGGATAGTTGATGGGGAGGATCGAGGAGCGGATGCTTGTTTAACACACAGACTTTCGGAGGTCTGCGCGGATTGCCCGGGTTGGCGGCGCCACCCCCCCCCCCCAGCGCCGTCCCTGGCGTGCCCCGCGCGATCGAAGAATTCCGCGCGGACCTCCGAACGTGTATGCTTACGCACGTGCTCGTTCCAGTAGAGGAGGAGCATGAGGAGGACGAGGACACGGAGGAGGAGGTGGAGCAGAAGGATCAGGAGGAGGACCAGGAGGAGGAGGAGGAGGAGGAGGAGGAGGACGACGACATTAGTGTATCCAGCTGCCTCCGGCAATTCCGCCACAGCGCCAGCGCCTGCCTCAATTTGTATACCCGTTGCACGATTGTTTGAGGCGAATTTGCGCGATGGTAAGGCGAGAGCATGAGTTTGAAAAGGACCTGGCCGCCATCCGTGAAACGTACACGTTTTGAGGCGAATGTGCGCGGTGTTGGGGCGGGGGGGCCACATTTTTGAAAAGGACCAATCGTTTCCCTTCTGTAACGGTGACGACGTCTCAGGCGTCTGGTGGTGCGGTAGGGAGGAGTTCTGAGGGGAACATGGTGATGAGAAAGAGCGGACAGGATAAATAGAAGTATGATGATGATGAGGAGGAGGAGGAGGAGGAGGTGGAGGAGGAATGCAGCCTTCCCAGCCCCCCCCTCCCGCTCGGAGGAGTCGGTGCGCAAGGAGGTTGTCGCGCACAACTTCCTGTGGGGAGGGGCCTGGACCATGACAGGCGGGCACCCTCATCTCTGCAGGGAAGGATGCTGGGGGCCACGGCGGGGGCAGGAGGACGAGGTCTACGGGTCGGAGGTGAGGGGGTGAGACCGAAGTGGGACGGAGAGCCTCCGAACAGGGAATAGCTTTCGGTTTCGGGTTCGTGTCGCGCGTGGGGGCGAGGCGACGCTACATGGGCGGGCGGGAGGAATGAACCCTCCTTTGGCTAGGGCGCGGCGAGGACAGAAGTCCGCCCCCCCACCCCCTCGCGCGCGTGGCGGGCGGGTCACGGGGGGTGTTCCGCCGTGGTGTCCCGGTGGCATCCCGTGGTGTCCCGTGGTGTGCCGTGGTGTCCCGCGGTGTCTCGATTGGTGCTCGGATTGTGTCCTCGTGGTGTGTCGATGGTGTCCCGCGGTGTCCGGACGTGGTGTGCCGATGGTGTTCCGTGGTGTCTCTTGGTGTCAAGCGGTGTCTCGGTTGGTGACCTGTGGTTTCCGTGGGATCGATAAGCAGATCGATAGTGAGATCGATAATGAGGTCGATAGTGAGATCGATAATGAGATCGATAGTGAGGTCAATCGTGAGGTCGATAGTGAGATCGACAGTGATATTGATCCTGATGTTGATCGTGAGACCGATCGTGAGCTCGTGAGCTCGATAGTGAGCTCGATAGTAAGAACGATAGTGCAGTCGATAGTGATATCGATAGTAGTAGTAGTAGTAGTAGTAGTAGTAGTAGTAGTAGTAGTAGTAGTAGTAGTAGTAGAAGTAGAAGTAGAAGTAGAAGTAGAAGTAGTCGTATTAGTAGCAGTAGTAGTATTAGTAAGTAGTAGTAGTAGTAGTCGTCGTAGTCGTAGTCCGTAGCCGTAGTCCGTAGTCGTAGTCGTAGTCGTAGTCGAGTCGTAGTCTAGTCGTAGTCCCGTAGTCGTAGCGTAGTCGTAGTCGTTAGTCGTAGTCGAGTCGTAGTCGTAGTAGTAGTAGTCGTCGTCGTCGTCCGTAGTAAGTCGTCCGTCTAGTAGTAAGTAGTAGTAAGTAGTAGTAAGTAAGTAGTAGTAAGTAAGTAGTAGTAGTAAGTAGTAGTGAGTAGTAAGTCGTAGTAGTCGTAGTAGTAGTAGTAGTAGTAGTAGTAGTAGCAGTAGTAGCAGTAGTAGCAGTAGTTAGTAGTAGTAGTAGTAGTAGTAGTAGTAGTAGTAGTAGTAGTAGTAGTAGTAGTAGTAGTAGTAGTAGTAGTCGTAGTAGCAGTAGTAGTAGTAGTAGTAGGAGTAGGAGTAGGAGTGGTAGGAGTAGTAGTGGTAGTGGTAGTGGTAGTGGTGGTGGTAGTGGTAGTGGTAGTAGTAGTAGTAGTAGTAGTAGTAGTAGTAGTAGTAGTAGTAGTAGAAGTAGTGTAGTGGTAGTGGTAGTGGTAGTATTCGTATTATTAGTAGTATTATTCTTTTTAGTAGTAGTCGTAGTAATAGTAGTAGTGGTGGTAGTTGTAGTAGTAGTAGAAGAAGAAGTAGCAGTAGCAGTAGCAGTAGTAGTAGTAGTAGTAGTAGTCGTAGTAGTAGTAGTAGTAGTAGTAGTAGTAGTAGTAGTAGTAGTAGTAGTAGTAGTAGTAGTAGTAGTAGTAGTAGTGGGAGTAATATTAGTAGTAGTAGTCCTACTCGTAGTAGTAGTAGTAGTAATGTAGTAGTAGTAGTAGTAGTAGTAGTAGTCGTAGTAGTAGTAGTAGTAGTAGTAGTAGTAGTAGTAGTAGTAGTAGTAGTAGTAGTAGTAGTAGTGGTAGTAGTAGTAGTAGTAGTGGTAATAGAAATAGTAGTAGTAGTAGTTGCAGTAGTGATAGTCGTAGTAGTACTAGTAGTAGTCGTCGTAATAGTCGTCGTAGTAGTAGTAGTAATAGTAGTAGTAGTAGTAGTAGTAGTAGGAGGGAGGAGGATAAGGATGGAGGAGGAGGAGGAGGAGGAGGGAGGAGGAGGAGGTTTGGAAGAAGGCGCCCTCCAGCCTTCGAGCTGCGAGCACTGCGGCCAGGTGGGGTCAGGACGGATCCGGGGTTGCCAGCGCGGTGCCTCCGGGCCAGGATGCGCCCCGCTCTGCGGTCCATCTCGGAGCCCCGGGGGCCCCCCTGGGCCTCGTGAGTTTGGCGTTGCTCACTGGGGGGGGGTCATAAATCGGGGGGTCAGAAACGGCCTCCTGTCGTGCTCCTTTCGGGCCCCTCCAGAGCCCCAAGGAGCTCGTTTAGGCACCGCTTGGGTACCTTTTTGGACCACCCTCGCCCCCCCCCCCCCCCCCCCATTTGTGATCTTCCATTTGTGACCCTCCCAGTGAGGGGGGGCGCCCTGGAGGCCGTCTGGAAATCCTGGGGGCCCCTTCCCTGCCAAACAACAACACAAAACGCACTCTGGCTCCAAATTCGGAGCATGCGCAACTAACCCGATACAGCCCCCCCACCATCCTCGTCAAAAAACAATATACAATTCAGTTTGGGGCAAAGTCTGGAGTCATGTTCGTGAGGCCCGCGGGCACTTTGTATGGTCTTTCGACAGGGACGGCGGGGGTGTCACCATATTGCCTGATGCGCGCAGGGCTACCATTCCTGAGAAACGCAATACAAATTGCACCTCGCGGCTAAATGTGGATAGTTAGTGCGCGGCCACCCCGCGATCATTATCAAGTGGTTGTTGTCAGGGACGGCGGGGGTAGTCGTGTACGGCCTGCCGTGCGCAGGCCCACCAGACACAATGATGGGCAGTGGTGTTCGACAGGGATGGTGAGGGCCGACATGTTTCCCGATGCGTGCTGTCACGTGCGCAGGCGCACCTGACACACTCTTTCGATGCTCGTTTTGGGGACCTTCCTGGGGGCCACCTCATGGATCTGTTCGACTCAGGTTCCACTCAGGTTCGACTCAGCTTCGACTCATGTTCGACTCAGGTTCGACTCAGGTTCGACGCAGCTTCGACGCACGAGTGGAGCGAGTGGCTCCAGGAAGGTCCCCAGAATGAGCATCGAACACTCTGCGCGTGCCCCGGACGTCGCGGCCCTGGCGCGGCTGGAGGGGGCCTCTGGGGCATGAGGCGTGCCCGGCACGCTCGGGCCCCGGGGGTGCCCGGAGCGCGCGGCGCGCCTGGCACGCGTGGCGCGCCTCGCTCCGGCGTCGCGCACATCGGGCAAAGGGAACTATGCACATGCACCGATCCTGGCAAGGCCCATCCTTGACCCAGGATCGGTGCATATGCCTTCCTGGCCAAGGTAGGAGGGCGTATGCACCGATCCTGGGCTCAGGATGGGCCTGGCCAGAATCGGTGTATGTGCATAGTTCTTTTTCCTCTAGCACAGGGGCTCGGTTTTGGTTCCCGGTAGTTGCCCATCAAAAGACGACCGCGGACCATGCCGAGGCTCGGGTGCTGCTTGTCTGTGGGGAGGGCGGGTGGGAGTGAGCTAGATGGCTTTCTAGCTGAAGGGTTCCTCGACCCCTCCCCCAACCCCCTCCCCTAGACCTGGACTGGGGGTTCCGCGGGGAGTTGGAGCGTCCAAAACGGCCTCGGCAAGGAAGCCAAGGCCATGACTTTTATTAAGGTTTTGGCCCCATGTAGGCCTTCGTGGGGCGGGGGGGGGCTAGTTGGGGAGTTCCCCTCCTCTGATCGATCTCACCCAAGATGGCCCAAATATTGTTCCCAAGGCTTCCAAGGGTGCCCCAAGAGGGCCCCAAGAGGTGGCCAGGATGCCTCCAGAGGCCCCCAAGAGGCCCCCAGGATGCCCCCAAGAGGCTCCCAAGAGACCCCCAAGAGGCCCCCAGAGGCCCCCCAGAGGCACCCAAGACGCTCCAAGAGGCCTCGGCGAGAATGCCTTTAACGAAGGTTTTGGCCACATTTTTGCCTCCTGAGGGGGTGGCACTGATTAAGATGACTCTAAGAGCGCCTGGGAGAGCTCAAGATGACCTCCAAGATGGCTCAAGATATCCCAGGATGCCTCAAGATGGCTCCCACGATGCTCCAAGAGACCCCAAGACCGCCTCCGTAACCATTTTGGCTCAAGGCGACGGGTCAGCAGAACGCGGTCGCACATGCCAGGCCCAAACAAAACACGTGTTTGGTATAGAAACGTCTGCTAAGGGGTGAGGTACGATAGATGCACGCTCATCATGCGAGGTGGACCATCGCTACAGGATTCGAAGACGTCATTTTGGATGTCCCCGTGGTTGACGGAGCGCACAATTTAATCAAGAAGTCGCTGGCATGCTTGGCGTCGCGAACCAAATTCTTCCCAACAAGGAGCCCTCCGACATGTTGTCCGAATGACGGCATCGCCGTGCGCAGCATGCTTGAGCAAGGATTTCTCTTCAATGTGATCGCCCGCGTGTTGTCAGACGCCTGCGTGGTCCCCGCGGCAGAAGTAGAAGCACAGGCGATTGCGACGTTGTCGTTGGATCGGCACGCAATCGCAAGTTGCGCCCACTCTTTGTCGGGCCAGCGGGGGTCTAGCAAAGAGGCGGCGGACGCCCAGTTATTCTACAGAAAGTTCCGGCAGACTGCATCGAATTGGAGTGAATTCGGGATGGATTGCGCGAGCGCGTTTCCTATCGGCCAGTTGGGCAGTCCTACTTGTTCAATCAATTCAGTAGGTGCGCACCTGACGCCTGCAGAGCTTCTGGGCAGTTTGCAGTCGCTATCGCTGAACCGCGTTGGTTCTGATGCACTAACAGATCCCAGACTTCGCTCGCATCGTGATCTGGTCAAAAACACTAGTAGTCCTGGTGCGTTCGTGGTTGCCAAGGGTCAGCAAGGCTACCGAGCTGCACGGCCTCGTCACGTTGTTGTTACTCCTGCAACGAATGTGAGAATATCGCCGATCAAGTTTGACAAGTATTCTGCCCCTCATGCGACCCGCCTTGCAGATTGTGATCACCCGCTCATGGCTTGCACTTTGTTGGACACGTTGAATTCTTTGTCGGGCAAGAGGAGCATGACCCGCAGTCAGTGCAGTCATTTGTTCTTGCACATGCGTATCGGAAACGCACGGTCAGGCAGTTTTCCAGCCAAAGAACCAGCGGTCGAACGCGCCTGTTCTATCAAGAAGGTCCTTCGAACACGTGATCTACGCAGCCTTGCACCACGGCAGCGCAACGATCTGGTAGAGGTCTCCAAGCCGTTTGCCATCGGTCATGGCGCAACCGCGCGTGCTAGCAGCGTCAGTCAATTTTTGCGTCACCGCCGTCCACAATCTTCAACTCCCCACACGCATTTTTTTGAGGGCGCTGCGTATGACAAAGTTGCTCATTTGCGCCTCCGAGAGAACCAAACGTGCACATCGAGCTGTGCATTGATGGACAGGACCGCCCTCCTCACAGTTGATCAGGTCGGCTTGCACGCGCTGGCAACTTGCGTGTTGGATTCAGGGCTAATTTCTGACACATGTTTGATTGGCCATTCGATGGGGGGTTGGGTCCTGCAGCGAGCATCCTCTCTGCTGCAAATGTCCTGCGAATGTGTACGAGGAGGGTTCTTCTTGGATAGTCGCTTGCAGTATCCTCGTTTGATTTCCGACGATGACGTCGGATTTACCCTTCGAAAAAAATTGGACTTGCAGTTCCCTAGGCATGCAGGAGCCTGCTGGCTGCTTGGTTGTCAATCTACAGGATGCTTCAGGATAGCCACGCCTCATACGGAGCTGCACACTTCGGAGCACTTCTTCAATGCAGCTCATGCGACTTCTGCTGACATGATTTCGCATTTGGCATTACTTACCGAACTTCCGAATACGAAATGCTTTGGCTCTGCCAGTCATAGCTGGGTTGTGATACAATGTTTTGTTGATGCTTCTTTGGCGATTCGACCGTACACGAGAGCATAGACTTGTGTTTGGGATTCCCTTGCCGTCGGCCCGTTGCCAATAAGAGTTTAAAGTGATAGACCCGTGAAATGGAGTTCCGATTGTCACCGGAAGGGACAGCAAGTTTATATGTTGTACATGTTGTATTGGCGTTATTGTTTCGCGATGCCTCCACATATCTGCATATATACATATATATATATATAGATATGCACACGGTATGTCGCGCCCGCAGCGCCGGGAATGTCATCGTATGTATATATATATATATATAAATATGCACATATCCGTAAGGGCTTCGCCCCCTGCCGCCGGCCCCCTCTCTCGGAGAATGGGCCATGGAAGAGCTAAGTCATGAGGCTTTGGCGCTGTCGTGCAGCAGTATCGGAACTTCATGCGAGGCCGATTCGCAATCGGCAAAACCAACTGATCACAAGAGGGGTTACCACACAGGGCGATTGGTAAGACGTGTATGGTTTACGAGCTTGGTTACCACACCTTGGGATTAAAGGGCCGAGGGAGTACTCGCAGTTTGGGTTACCACGCCTTGCGATGGATGTGCGTGAGGGGTGGCACCGAATTTCAGAAATGTGGCAAATCCCATGTGTTTTTGGACCCTGACCCCGCGGATCTGCGTGAGGGGTGGCACCGAATTTCAGAAATGTGGCAAATCCCCTGTGTGTTTTGGACCCTGACCCCGCGGATCTGCGTGAGGGGTGGTACCGAATTTCAGAAATGTGGCAAATCCCATGTGTTTTTGGACCCTGACCCCGCGGATCTGCGTGAGGGGTGGCACCGGATTTTGAGAAATGTGGCAAATCCCATGGGTTTTTGGACCCTGACCCCGCAGATCTGCGTGAGGGGTGGCACCGAATTTCAGAAATGTGGCAAATCCCTTGTGTTTGTGGACCCTGACCCCGCGGATCTCTGTGAGGGGTGGCACCGAATTTCAGAAATGTGGCAAATCCGTTTTGTTTTTGGACCCTGACCCCGCGGATCTGCGTGAGGGGTGGCACCGCATTTCAGAAATGTAGCAAATCCCTTTTGTTTTTGGACCCTGACCCCGCGGATCTGCGTGAGGGGTGGCACCGACTTTCAGAAATGTGGCAAATCCCCTGTGTTTTTGGGCCCTGAACCCGCGGATCTGCGTGAGGGGTGTCGATTTCGAGCCCCCCCCAGCAATTCAGACAACGCGCCCAGGGGACGCTAAAAGTCTTGTTTGGGCCTCCCCCCCCTCGCGCGGTCAATCAACTAGTTACAGTAACCAGCAAGAAGTCAACTAGTTACAGTAACCAGCAAGAAGCAGAACTGTAACACTGGAAACTACAAGCTACAACTGGTACAGGAAACTGCGAACCCGCGCCTACAGCCTGGTGGCCCCACAAGGGGGCCGGCGGATATCGGTGTATATATATATACATGGGCGGCACATACATTCTTCCACCTGCGTTTTCATCCACAGCCAGAGCCATGGCCATAGAGGATGCTATTGGGTTTGCAGCTAAGTATAAGAGTCTCACAGCCAAGTATGGCAAGGCACAGCGCATGTTTCACGTCTGCGTGTAGGCCTGTCACGGTAGTGAGTCAGAGTCGTCGGAAAGACACAGAAAATCGTAAAAAGAGACCCAAAGACCGTCCCTAGACGGCTCCAAGTGGCCAAAGAGCTCCCCCAGGAGGCCCCGAAGAGGCCAAGTCCTTCCAGAACCTTAGGAAAATCAATGCTTCTGTTTTTCTCGCCATGTCGCTTCCGATGGCCATCCGAGGCCTCAAGACGGCTCCAAGATGGCCCAAGAGGGCCCCACGAGAGGCTCAAGAAAGCTCCAAGACGGCCCCAAGAGCGCCCAAGAGCGCTCCAAGAGCGCCCCGAGAGGCGACTTTTTGAGCTCCCGAGGGGCAACAATGCTCCCCTTCTTGTTTGATCGATGTCCTCCAAGATGGCCCCAAGAGCGCTCCCAAGGCTCCCAAGAGCGCTTCAAGAAGGCCCCAAGAGTCGCCCAGGAGGCCCCAGGAGGCCCCAACAGTCGCCCAAGAGGCCTCCAAGAGGCTCCCGAGAGACCCCCAGGAGGCCACAAGAAGCTCTCCGAGGCACCCAAGACGCTTTAAGAGGCGTCCGGGACCGTCAGGAGGCCCCCAAGACGCTCCAAGAGGCCTCCACTGGGCGACCCTTCCTCTGTGTGCTGCCTCTTTCCCTGATCGAGGCAATTCCTCTGGGCATCGTTTCTGGATGGGCTGGTGGGGTTACGCGAAGCGTCTAGAATTCGCCAGCGACAGTCCTCCTGGTTTGAACAGTACTCCTCCTCCCTTTGTGTAGCCGTTGCGCAACGTCAGACTTCTGGTCAAACCTCCCCCGGAATCGTATGCGATCGCCTCATGTTGAGATGACATCTCTTTGGGGTGGTGTACAGGCGGCCCGGATTAGTAGGTCGACCCTGCCGGCTCAAGGGTACCCTTTGTGTCCTGTGCTTCGCGACGCGTGCCTTCTTACACCTCAGTGGCGACGTGGCCCTCGGAAGGGCCACGTGTCCTCTCGCCTGTCCTGTCCAATCAAGGCCGACTGCAGCAGTTTCGCGGTGTCGTGGACGTGGCGGTGCTGCCGAGGAGGTCTCGGGCGAGGGCCCCCTCTCCGGGGAGGAGCCGGCCTCCGCTCGCGTAGCTGCGGGGAGGGCAGGGGCAGGACGGGCGTGCCCAGCGCCAAGTGCGAGAGCCCGCGGACTTCGAGGGAAGGATGGGTCGGTGGACGAGGGAAGGAGGAGAAGGAGTGGGCCTGTCGGTCTGGAGAAGGAGGACCCGAGGCGGGAGCTTATGCACATCCACTGCCTGGAGGGTCGGTTCTCGGAACCTCGGCAGGCGGTGGGTATGGACATGTTCGGCCCCCCGGGGGCCGAGACATGTCCACATCCACTGCCCGCTGGGGCACCAGGACGTCGGTTCCCAGGCGGTGGATATGGATAACTCCCCGCCGCGCAGAGGAGGAGGAGGACAAGATGATGATGATGATGATGATGATGATGAGGATGATAATGATGATGATGGTGATGATGATCATGGTGATGATGATGATGATGATGATGATGATGATGATGATGATGATGATCATGGTGATGATGATGTCGATGCTGATGACGATGATACTGATACTGCTGATGATTCTGATGCTGAAGATGATCTTGGTGATTGTGATGCTGGTGGTGATGGTGATGATGATGGTCATGATGATAGTGGTGTTGGTGATGCTCAGAATGAGCAGGACGACGACGGTGGCCATGGTGATCATGGTGAGCATGATGATGATGATGGTGACGATGGCGATGACGATGATGCTACGTAGTTATGACGATGATGCTGATGATGATGATGAGGATGGTTTATGATGACGACGATGGTGATGAGGATGAGGATGACGACAATACAGATCATGATGGCCATGATGATGATAGCGGTGCTGATGCTGATGCTGATGCTGGTGATCATGATGATGACGCTGACGCTGATGCTGATGCTGATGAAGATGCTGATGCCGTTGACAGTGGCAGTGACGATAATGATGGGCATGAGGACGATGTTGATGGTGGTGGTAGTGTTGATGGTGATGATGGTGACAGCGCTTGTGATGGTGATGGTGATGGTCATGTTACTGGGGATGGTGAGGATGCTGTTGCGGACGATGATGATACTGATGATGATGATGCTGCTGCTGATGATGATGATGATGGTGGTGATGTTAATGATGATGGTAATGCTGATAATGACGGTGATGTTGTTGGTGATGGTGATGATGGCGATGTTGCTGTTGATGCTGATGTTGATGGCGATACTGATGATGATGATGCTGCTGATGATGATAATGCTAATGACGATGATGATGATGATCATGATGCTGGTCATGATGATGATGATGATGCTGATGCCGATGATGACGCGTGACGGTGGCGATGCTGATGACGATACTGTTGGTGATGATGTTGGTGATGCGGCTGCTTCTGATGCTGATGATGGCCGTGCTGATGCTGATGCTGATGCTGGTGATAATGATGATGCTGATGCTGATGTCGTTGACAGTGACAGTGACGATACTGATGTGGATGAGGACGGCCCCCCAGAGGCACCCAAGACGCTCCAAGAGGCCTCGGCGAGAATGCCTTTAACGAAGGTTTTGGCGACATTTTTGCCTCCTGAGGGGGTGGCACTGATTAAGATGACTCTAAGAGCGCCTGGGAGAGCTCAAGATGACCTCCAAGATGGCTCAAGGTATCCCAGGATGCCTCAAGATGGCTCCCACGATGCTCCAAGAGACCACAAGACCGCCTCCGTAACCATTTTGGTTCAAGTCGACGGGTCAGCAGAACGCGGTCGCACATGCCAGGCCCAAACAAAACACGTGTTTGGTATAGAAACGTCTGCTAAGGGGTGAGGTACGATAGATGCACGCTCATCATGCCAGGTGGACCATCGCTACAGGATTCGAAGACGTCATTTTGGATGTCCCCATGGTTGATGGAGCGCACAATTTAATCAAGAAGGCGCTGGCATGCTTGGCGTCGCGAACCAAATTCTTCCCAACAAGGAGCCCTCCGACATGTTGTCCGAATGACGGCATCGCCGTGCGCAGCATGCTTGAGCAAGGATTTCTCTTCAATGTGATCGCCCGCGTGTTGTCCGACGTCTGCGTGGTCCCCGCGGCAGAAGCAGAAGCACAGGCGATTGCGACGTTGTCGTTGGAACGGCACGCAATCGCAAGTTGCGCCCACTCTTTGTCGGGCCAGCGGGGGTCTAGCAAAGAGGCGGCGGACGCCCAGTTATTCTACAGAAAGTTCCGGCAGACTGCATCGAATTGGAGTGAATTCGGGATGGATTGCGCGAGCGCGTTTCCTATCGGCCAGTTGGGCAGTCCTACTTGTTCAATCAATTCAGTAGGTGCGCACCTGACGCCTGCAGAGCTTCTGGGCAGTTTGCAGTCGCTATCGCTGAACCGCGTTGGTTCTGATGCACTAACAGATCCCAGACTTCGCTCGCATCGTGATCTGGTCAAAAACACTAGTAGTCCTGGTGCGTTCGTGGTTGCCAAGGGTCAGCAAGGCTACCGAGCTGCACGGCCTCGTCACGTTGTTTTTACTCCTGCAACGAATGTGAGAATATCGCCGATCAAGTTTGACAAGTATTCTGCCCCTCATGCGACCCGCCTTGCAGATTGTGATCACCCGCTCATGGCTTGCACTTTGTTGGATACGTTGAATTCTTTGTCGGGCAAGAGGAGCATGACCCGCAGTCAGTGCAGTCATTTGTTCTTGCATATGCGTATCGGAAACGCACGGTCAGGCAGTTTTCCAGCCAAAGAACCAGCGGTCGAACGCGCCTGTTCTATCAAGAAGGCCCTTCGAACACGTGATCTACGCAGCCTTGCACCACGGCAGCGCAATGATCTGGTAGAGGTCTCCAAGCCGTTTGCCATCGTTCATGGCGCAACCGCGCGTGCTAGCAGCGTCAGTCAATTTTTGCGTCACCGCCGTCCACAATCTTCAACTCCCCACACGCATTTTTTTGAGGGCGCTGCGTATGACAAAGTTGCTCATTTGCGCCTCCGAGAGAACCAAACGTGCACATCGAGCTGTGCATTGATGGACAGGACCGCCCTCCTCACAGTTGATCAGGTCGGCTTGCACGCGCTGGCAACTTGCGTGTTGGATTCAGGACTAATTTCTGACACATGTTTGATTGGCCATTCGATGGGGGGTTGGGTCCTGCAGCGAGCATCCTCTCTGCTGCAAATGTCCTGCGAATGTGTACGAGGAGGGTTCTTCTTGGATAGTCGCTTGCAGTATCCTCGTTTGATTTCCGACGATGACGTCGGATTTACCCTTCGAAAAAAATTGGACTTGCAGTTCCCTAGGCATGCAGGAGCCTGCTGGCTGCTTGGTTGTCAATCTACAGGATGCTTCAGGATAGCCACGCCTCATACGGAGCTGCACACTTCGGAGCACTTCTTCAATGCAGCTCATGCGACTTCTGCTGATATGATTTCGCATTTGGCATTACTTACCGAACTTCCGAATACGAAATGCTTTGGCTCTGCCAGTCATAGCTGGGTTGTGATACAATGTTTTGTTGATGCTTCTTTGGCGATTCGACCGTACACGAGAGCATAGACTTGTGTTTGGGATTCCCTTGCCGTCGGCCCGTTGCCAATAAGAGTTTAAAGTGATAGACCCGTGAACTGGAGTTCCGATTGTCACCGGAAGGGACAGCAAGTTTATATGTTGTACATGTTGTATTGGCGTTATTGTTTCGCGATGTCTCCACATATATGCATATACATATATATATATATAGATATGCACACGGTATGTCGCGCCCGCAGCGCTGGGAATTTCATCGTATGTATATATATATATGCACATATCCGTAAGGGTTTCGCCCCCTGCCGCCGGCCCCCTTTCTCGGAGAATGGGCCATGGAAGAGCTAAGTCATGAGGCTTTGGCGCTGTCGTGCAGCAGTATCGGAACTTCATGCGAGGCCGATTCGCAATCGGCAAAACCAACTGATCACAAGAGGGGTTACCACACAGGGCGATTGGTAAGACGTGTATGGTTTACGAGCTTGGTTACCACACCTTGGGATTAAAGGGCCGAGGGAGTACTCGCAGTTTGGGTTACCACGCCTTGCGATGGATGTGCGTGAGGGGTGGCACCGAATTTCAGACATGTGGCAAATCCCATGTGTTTTTGGACCCTGACCCCGCGGATCTGCGTGAGGGGTGGTGGCAAATCCCATGTGTTTTTGGACCCTGACCCCGCGGATCTGCGTGAGGGGTGGCACCGAATTTCAGAAATGTGGCAAATCCCATGTGTTTTTGGACCCTGACCCCGCGGATCTGCGTGAGGGGTGGCACCGAATTTTGAGAAATGTGGCAAATCCCATGTGTTTTTGGACCCTGACCCCGCGGATCTGCGTGAGGGGTGGCACCGAATTTCAGAAATGTGGCAAATCCCTTGTGTTTTTGGACCCTGACCCCGCGGATCTGCGTGAGGGGTGGCACCGAATTTCAGAAATGTCAAATCCCTGTGTTTTTGGACCCTGACCCCGCGGATCTGCGTGAGGGGTGGCACCGACTTTCAGAAATGTGGCAAATCCCCTGTGTTTTTGGACCCTGACCCCGCGGATCTGCGTGAGGGGTGTCGATTTCGAGCCCCCCCAGCAATTCAGACAACGCGCCCAGGGGACGCTAAAAGTCTTGTTTGGGCCTCCCCCCCCCTCGCGCGGTCAATCAACTAGTTACAGTAACCAGCAAGAAGTCAACTAGTTACAGTAACCAGCAAGAAGCAGAACTGTAACACTGGAAACTACAAGCTACAACTGGTACAGGAAACTGCGAACCCGCGCCTACAGCCTGGTGGCCCCACAAGGGGGCCGGCGGATATCGGTGTATATATACATGGGCGGCACATACATTCTTCCACCTGCGTTTTCATCCACAGCCAGAGCCATGGCCATAGAGGATGCTATTGGGTTTGCAGCTAAGTATAAGAGTCTCACAGCCAAGTATGGCAAGGCACAGCGCATGTTTCACGTCTGCGTGTAGGCCTGTCACGGTAGTGAGTCAGAGTCGTCGGAAAGACAAACAAAATCGTAAAAAGAGACCCAAAGACCGTCCCTAGACGGCTCCAAGTGGCCAAAGAGCTCCCCCAGGAGGCCCCGAAGAGGCCAAGTCCTTCCAGAACCTTAGGAAAATCAATGCTTCTGTTTTTCTCGCCTTGTCGCTTCCGATGGCCATCCGAGGCCTCAAGATGGCTCCAAGATGGCCCAAGAGGGCCCCACGAGAGGCTCAATAAAGCTCCAAGACGGCCCCAAGAGCGCCCAAGAGCGCTCCAAGAGCGCCCCGAGAGGCGACTTTTTGAGATCCCGAGGGGCAACAATGCTCCCCTTCTTGTTTGATCGATGTCCTCCAAGATGGCCCCAAGAGCGCTCCCAAGGCTCCCAAGAGCGCTTCAAGAAGGCCCCAAGAGTCGCCCAGGAGGCCCCAGGAGGCCCCAACAGTCGCCCTAGAGGCCTCCAAGAGGCTCCCGAGAGACCCCCAGGAGGCCACAAGAAGCTCTCCGAGGCACCCAAGACGCTTTAAGAGGCGTCCGGGACCGTCAGGAGGCCCCCAAGACGCTCCAAGAGGCCTCCACTGGGCGACCCTTCCTCTGTGTGCTGCCTCTTTCCCTGATCGAGGCAATTCCTCTGGGCATCGTTTCTGGATGGGCTGGTGGGGTTACGCGAAGCGTCTAGAATTCGCCAGCGACAGTCCTCCTGCTTTGAACAGTACTCCTCCTCCCTTTGTGTAGCCGTTGCGCAACGTCAGACTTCTGGTCAAACCTCCCCCGGAATCGTATGCGATCGCCTCATGTTGAGATGCCATTTCTTTGGGGTGGTGTACAGGCGGCCCGGATTAGTAGGTCGACCCTGCCGGCTCAAGGGTACCCTCTATGTCCTGTGCCTCGCGACGCGTGCCTTCTTACACCTCAGTGGCGATGAGGCCCTCGGAAGGGCCACGTGTCCTCTCGCCTGTCCTGTCCAATCGAGGCCGACTGCAGCAGTTTCGCGGTGTCGTGGACGTGGCGGTGCTGCCGAGGAGGTCTCGGGCGAGGGCCCCCTCTCCGGGGAGGAGCCGGCCTCCGCTCGCGTAGCTGCGGGGAGGGCAGGGGCAGGACGGGCGTGCCCAGCGCCAAGTGCGAGAGCCCGCGGACTTCGAGGGAAGGATGGGTCGGTGGACGAGGGAAGGAGGAGAAGGAGTGGGCCTGTCGGTCTGGAGAAGGAGGACCCGAGGCGGGAGCTTATGCACATCCACTGCCTGGAGGGTCGGTTCTCGGAACCTCGGCAGGCGGTGGGTATGGACATGTTCGGCCCCTGGGGGGCCGAGACATGTCCACATCCACTGCCCGCTGGGGCACCAGGACGTCGGTTCCCAGGCGGTGGATATGGATAACTCCCCGCCGCGCAGAGGAGGAGGAGGACAAGATGATGATGATGATGATGCTGATGATGAGGATGATGATGATGATGATGATGATGGTGATGATGATCATGGTGATGATGATGATGATGATGATGATGATGATGATGATGATGATGATCATGGTGATGATGATGTCGATGCTGATGACGATGATAATGATACTGCTGATGATTCTGATGCTGAAGATGATCTTGGTGATTGTGATGCTGGTGGTGATGGTGATGATGATGGTCATGATGAGAGTGGTGTTGGTGATGCTCAGAATGAGCAGGACGACGACGATGGCCATGGTGATCATGGTGAGCATGATGATGATGGTGACGATGGCGATGACGATGATGCTACGTAGTTATGACGATGATGCTGATGATGATGAGGATGGTTTATGATGACGACGATGGTGATGAGGATGAGGATGACGACAATACAGATCATGATGGCCATGATGATGATAGCGGTGCTGATGCTGATGCTGATGTTGGTGATCATGATGATGACGCTGACGCTGATGCTGATGCTGATGAAGATGCTGATGCCGTTGACAGTGGCAGTGACGATAATGATGGGCATGAGGACGATGTTGATGGTGGTGGTAGTGTTGATGGTGATGATGGTGACAGCGCTTGTGATGGTGATGGTGATGGTCATGTTACTGGGGATGGTGAGGATGCTGTTGCGGACGATGATGATACTGATGATGATGATGCTGCTGCTGATGATGATGATGGTGGTGATGTTAATGATGATGGTAATGCTGATAATGACGGTGATGTTGTTGGTGATGGTGATGATGGCGATGTTGCTGTTGATGCTGATGTTGATGGCGATACTGATGATGATGATGCTGCTGATGATGATAATGCTAATGACGATGATGATGATGATCATGATGCTGGTCATGATGATGATGATGATGCTGATGCCGATGATGACGCGTGACGGTGGCGATGCTGATGACGATACTGTTGGTGATGATGTTGGTGATGCTGCTGCTTCTGATGCTGATGATGGCCGTGCTGATACTGATGCTGATGCTGGTGATAATGATGATGCTGATGCTGATGCTGATGTCGTTCACAGTGACAGTGACGATACTGATGCGGATGAGGACGATGTTGATGGTGGTGGTAGTGTTGATGGTGATGATGGCGACGGCGCTTGTGATGGTGATGGTGATGGTCATACTATTGGGGATGGTGAGGATGACGGTTCGGAAGATGATGATGATGATGATGATGATGATGATGATGCTGATGATGATGATGATGATGATGTTGATGATGATGATGATGTTGATGATGATGGCGGTGATGTTGATGTTGATGATGATGATGCTGTTGATGTTGATGATGGTGATGATGATGTTGTTGACGGTGATGACGTTAGTGATGGTGATGATGGCGATGCTGCTGTTGATGCTGCTGATGGTGTTGATGGGGATGCTGATCATGCTGCTTCTGATAATATCGATTATGCCGACGGTGAGGATGCCGATCATGATGGTGATGACGATGATGCTGATGCTGATGACGATGATGATGCCGATGGTGATGATGCTGATGCTGCTGATGATGATGATTACGCGTTACGGTGGCGATGTCGTTGACGATATTGTTGGTGATGATGGTGATGTTGCTGCTGCTGCTGATGCTGATGGTGGTGATGCTAGTGATGGTGACGATGGTGATGGTGATTGTGACGCTGATGATGCTGAGGAGGATACGCTGACAATGCGGATGACGACGATGACTACGTTGTTGCTGTTGGTGATGATGATGACGACGATGACGATGATGGTGATGATGATGATGATGATGATGATGATGATGATGATGATGATGATGATGATGATGATGATGATAATGATGATGATGATGCCGATGACGATGATGGTGATGCTGCTGCTGATGGGGATGGCGACGATGGTGACGATGATGAGGATGATGATGCTGGTGGTGAGGATTACGATGCTGATGATGCTGCTGATGATGATGATGCGGGTGACGATGACGATGTTGATGATGATGCTGAGACTGATGCTGATATTGATAATAATAGTGATGATGTGCTTGATGATGAGGCTGACGAGGAGAAGGATGAGGATGATGATGCTGCTGATGCTGATGCTGATGCTGGTGCTGATGCTGATGCAGCTGCTGCTGCTGATGATGATGATGATGAGGAGGAGGAGGATGATACTGATGATGATGCTGAGAAGGGGAAATATGTGGGACGTGTAGAAGAGGAGGTCGTAAGGAGGAGGAGGATTGCGCAGGAGGAGGAGGAGGATGAGGATGCTGCTGCTGCTGCGGCGCAGGAGGAGGATGGGGAGGAGCAGGAGAGGAAGACATGGGATGAGCACGTAGGGGAGGAGGAGGGCAAGCAGAAAGAGAAGGACGTCAACGAGGCGCGGCCGTAGAGCAGGATGATCTGATGACTTGGAGCCGCATAATGAGGATCATGATCAGGATGAGGAGGCGGATGACAACATCAGGAATGTTGAGGAAGAGGAGTGCAATCGGACCGAGGTATCAGATCGAGATCGATTCGGGGAGGGTGCTCTAATCTTCTTCGTGCTGGTTGGATGTTCTTCTGCATACTGGGGGAGGTTACCCTCGGATGCTGTTCATGTTGGCCCCCCAGAGGGTTTCGTGTTCTTGAAGCCTGTTATTTTGTCCTAGGTCAGTCTGCAGGAGGAGGAAGAGGAGGATGCGAGGGATATTAATCAGGAGCAGCATTCGGAGGACGGACGGACGCAGACCGTCGAGTGCGGACGCAGCCTGCCTGTCCCACCAGGCTTCACCTGGTGGTCGTTCCGCCGCTACAACTACCAGTCGCGCCTGGTCGCCCTCCCGTTCATCTTCTACGGGGGCACCTTCGTGGGCCGTTGGGTCGGAGACATCGTGACAGGCGGCGCTTTGGAAGGTCGTGTTCGTCGTCGTCGTCGTCGTGGCCGTGCGCCAGCGCGAGCGCTCGAGAGCGCGGGTGGAGGAGTACCAGTGAACGATGTAGGGATGAACCCTCCCTCCAAGCTCTCTCTTCACAGGACCCATAGAAGGATTCAGTTTCTCTGAAGAAGGTTCTCCGTTGGACGACAACCGTTTGAACATTTCGACTTGTACCATAATACCATTCCTGGGACTTTAACGCCGCCCATGACCGTTAGTGTTGCGTGTTGGCGATCATGACTCGTACCAGAAAGCCAGTCCTGGGATGTCAACACCGCGATTCAACTTGGCTGTTGCGCCCTGGCATTCCTACATCGTGCCAAAGCGCCACTTCTTGGACGTTAACCATAATAATCCTTGAGCCAGCTGCACCGTCTGAAGACGAATGTGCGCGGCGCGACGGCGACAGTCACATTTTGAGAAACAACC